>VXBL01010366.1:423274-463444 GCA_013400195.1 Aramus guarauna
GGTAAGGGCCGGCACGGGCTCGGCTCGGTCCCCTCCCCGCCCCCCCGGGGCGTTGCGTGCCCGTCCGGCGTTGCTCTGCTCTGCTCTGCTCGCCGCGGGGTTTGGGGGCTCCGCACAGGCCCGGGGTGGGGGGTGGGGGGGGTGTGACCGCGGGTCCAGGCCATCAGCGGCCGGGAGGTCCCTCTGGCACCGGGGTCGCACCACCAGCAGCGGGTCGGACCAGGGGAGCGTTGTGGAAGGTTTCAGAGCTCCCCTCCCGCTGAAGCAGAGCATTTTCAAAGGGGGGTGTGTGTGGGGGGTGGATTGTTTTAAATGGTTGTGTCTGCAGAGCTAGGCTGCTTTAACCCCTTAAGACTGGAAACTGGGCAAAGATGCAATAGAGGGAGAAAAGCACGAGTCCCCCAGGAGGTCAGCGGATGGTGATAAAGCTGTGGGTCTTCAGTGCACACTGGTCTGTGAGACCAAAGGAAAAGGGTACTGCCCTTGTTCCCGTCCTCTGACAAAAGCCCTTTTTCCCCTCTCTGCAAGAGGACCAACCCACAGTCCTCCCATTCCCTCTAGAGCCAGCTGTTTTATTGTGCAGCCCAGAAGAAGGCTGAAGGAGACAGCGGTGCTCTATCCTACCGTTACACCGTAATGCTTTCCACATGACCTTGAAAGATTTAAAGTATAGACTTATCTAAATGTAGGAACACAAGATCTAATGAATCAATCAAAAATGCATACTTAACCTAAGCAAAGTTTGAAGGTTCTCTGAACAGTTAAATTGGTAATAGCTATGTTAAGTCCTGCCATTTCTGAGTCGCAGGTGATGTTCCACACAAAAAATGGTGGGGTTTTTTGTCTGTGTTTTGATCAGGTTTTACATAGTGTCCTATTCCAGTTTTTATAGCAGAACATAAATATAACTTGTAAAAAGTAGAACAATTATCATGTTACATGGTTAAAAACCCCAGAAACGTACCTAAACACAAAATTGAGAGTTTTCTTCACTGTGTTACTTATTTGGAAGTACAAGATCTACAGATGACTATGTGAGTTTTCTTTAAAAGTGTTTATTGTCTTATACAAGTTTAAAATACAACAAAAATAAAATTCTGAAGCCTATTTTTATTTCATAGCCTAAACAAAACTGAAACCCAAATCACACACCTTGGTGTTTGCTGCAAATTACATTTTGTATATATTCAAGTAATGTGGAACTTGTTTAAATAGTTTTGTTTTCTAGATGCATTGAACATCAACATGACCAAATGGTCTCATGTCGGACACTTCTGCCTGCCTGAAAGAGTTGCTTATTTAAATTATATTGTTTCTTAAGGAAATCTTTAAAGATAATTTAATAATACCAAGCATTATTTCCTAACTTATTCCCATATGTAGTTTTTAACCAAATTTAATGTTGGGAGGGGGAAGGTGTCTGCTAGCCTACAGAAAGTTGCTGGAAATATCTTTTGATACCAAGAGGTATCAGTAGGCATCAATGGAAAAAAAATAGGATCAGCATAGAAAAGGATGCTAAAGTTGTAGTAATGGCTGCTCTCCTTGGAAAACACTTGTCACAGAATAGGAGGTGCTGTGCTGCTGAAGGCACTTCTTGGTGGCTGAGGCAAACTTACCTGTGGAAGTTCCAGCTAGGATGCAAAACTGAAGCTCCGACAGCCCTTCCTGAGAAACGCATGGGTCTTCAGGAGATGGTTGGAGTCAAACAAAGCAAGTTTTGCCTCTTTAAACTTTGTGCAGTTCTCCTAACTGCTATTAAGAACAGATTTCACTCCAGAGTTGTCACTGTTTCAGTGAGGAGGGAAGAGATCTGGCACCAGCCCCCGACGTTGTTTATGATTTGCAATGCACTCTGAGTTCCTCCGTTGAGAGATCCAGCAAAAGGGTCTGGCATTTGGTACAGGAAAGGAACACGGCTGGTGCAGCAGTGAAGGCACCTGATTGCACGTGCCACATCACTTAGCTCTTAATTCCGTACTTGCATTCGAAGTTGTAGAAGAAGGAAAAATAAAGTAACCAGAAATACCTCATTTCATGGAAAGCTGTGGAAGCCTCCTCAAATGTCTTCCGTAGAACGGCTGCCAAAATTACCAGGAATTGGAATGGATAATCATAGTCTTCCCTTTGGGTTTGAGTTCTGAACCTCTGACTCATGCAAGGCGAAACTGTAATTGCCCACTGACTTCCATTTAGCCGTTTACGTATTACGATCAGAACAGCTGGTTCTGTGATGATAGGCTGGGATAGGTTTGTTGTTGAGCAGAACAGTGAACTGACCTCAACGTTCAGGAAAGCCCTTGAGTATGCCCTTGTGCCATCACTGTCATCCTCAGACCTTTTGGCTTGCAGGTGTACCCTTGCATTGGAGACCCACAGTCTCCTGTATAACTACATCTAGATAAACACATATTCCTTTGATTTCCAGCTTTTCTTCAGGCACGTGAATTTAAGGATACAGAACACCCCAACCCCTGTCAGTGATATTTATGTCTACCTCATCTTTTCCATGTATATTGATATTCTCTAAAGCAGCAGAGTTCAGCAAAATTGGCAGGCTTCACTCCAAAGGTGAAGTGTAAAATGGCACCAAGAGATGCGGGTTGAGGTGAAAAAAACATATTATTGCAAGGTGCAAAGAAGGAATGAGCACTGAAGGATGTTCATTCCCTGGCAGGCTTACACTCCATCAGTCTAGGTTAGATTCATATTTAATCCTTAAGTTTTACAGCAGCCAGTCTTACTCAAACTATATAGAATGTGAACAATAGTCATCCTTAAAACAACTGTTACTCTTAAGCAAGTCATATATATAATTAGAAGTGCGAGGACATTCTTGGTTTGGGGCTATGCAGACAGTTCACACCTGCAGTATACAAGCATTTAGGGCATTTTCTCCTCCAACTATTTCAGGTGTCTTAGGGAAAACGTCTCATTCAACTCCTATCTGATTGTCCCATTTTAACCCCTAAAAAAATGCCGTGTAAACAAATGAGCCTAATAACCCTAAACAGGTTTCCAAGAAGTGGATTACAAAGACGTAGGCTTCATTAAGCAGAGATTTCATTTAACTAATTGCTATGTTTTCCTCATCTATGCCTTTATTTGTAAGGGCACAGAATGTACTAGTAATCCTCATCAGCTGGCTAAAGATGTGGCCAAGCCCCTTAATACTTTGACATCACCTGAATCCTGGAAATACATTGGTTTACAGAAATCTAATCTACATCATTTTGATGGAGTCCAAAGGAAAATTAAGGGCAACCCATAAAAAAAATTATAACGATGTTACAGGTTAACTACACCTTATCCTGCACCGCTTCCTTCAGCCTTACACTACCGTCTCTAAGCAAAAGACAATTATTTATGCAAGAGACTAGCAAAACCACATGCTTTGGCTTGGTCAGTCTGCCAGCACTGGCTTCATACGTACACTTTGTCTCATTGTTTGCTCCCTTAGTAATCCAGCTGTTTCCTAAGACCTTCTTCTGTGCCCCAACCTGCAATAAAACTCAGCCCGGACTTCTCGTATCCTGCTTCAATGGTTCGCCACTCTGGCAAAACTATTACTTGCTGTAAGCGGTGAACCCCCAGGCAGCTTATCAAAATCAGTAACATCCCATACTGCTTTATAGGCCTTCAGACAGACCCAACACCACAGGTTTTGTGCTTTTCTAGTTCTCCTCCACTGGGTTTATTGTCTCCTGTTTCCTCTCGTGTTAGAGGAAACGGTGAACTAGTATTAAAATGGGAGCAACTTGCTATAGGCCAGACGAGGAAGCACTAACCACCCACAGCTAAACAATTTATGCAACACTGCTAATTTTAGTCTTGGATACAGCCAGGGCAGACAATCCCCAAAGCAGGGATGCTTAGCTCTCAGCTCAGGGCAGCGCGCAACATATGGTTGCTAAAGCATCCTCCTGGCAGGGAGCTTCACATTTAGGGCTGAGTTGCTACAGTTCCCTCCAAGTCATAACTTTGAGGATTACTCATCCTAGACATGCAAAAGCAGAGAATTTGCCTCTTTATTTAAATAGCTCCTGCAGTCTCTGAATCAGCACACACAGTCTCACCCCCACTGCGGTTCTATTTCCAGCACTTGATTCACTTCCAGTAAGGTCTGAACCTACAGGCTCTGACACAGGCTAAGAGAAGCATGGAAGAGGAGCGAATGAAATTCAGACAGATAACTGCACCACACAGCTCACTGGGGCAGCTTAGGCGTGCAGGTTTGAAGCTCATGCCACAGACCGTGTTGGTCATTGATCCTGCGCTGAAGGGTGAGACAATGACATCCCACCAGCCCAGCTGAGAACCAGAGACATTTTTGATCAGGACACATCTGAACCCATAACTGCAAGTCTGGCTGATCTATTCTGAATGTGCTATTTATAGCAGACACTGGAGGCTGAGAAGTATTGCATCATGCAGCAAGGTTGGTAATATAAAGCGCTAACGCAGCATTAACCGTTTCAAGTAGTTTTGGGTACCTTACAGCCCATTATAGCTTTGCAGTGAGCTCCTTAGTGGGCTACGTGAGCAGCTATGGCACTTGGCTAGTAGACCTTTTCCTAGGCTCCCTGGAACAGCCTCTGGCTGCTGTTCTGCCTCTGGCACCTTTGCTTATCCTGCCCACAAAGATAGCACGTACCAAGAGTATAGAGCCCCTAGAACAGCGTTTGTCTTCACTGGAGATCTGTGCACACACCAAGGCCTGGATACCTCCACACCTAAAACAAAATTGAAGGATCGGAAAACTATTTCTAAGTTGGAGGTTTGCTGAAGCTCTCAAATGAAACAGCTCAATTTAAGCAGTAGCTGGATCACTCCCGGATTTCTGATCCAGGAGAAAGCTGGGAGAAAAAGAAGAGCAGCATTCAGAGGATGCTCTGCAGACTGAATGCTCCTTTCCAGGCCTGAGAAAGCTCTTCTCATCTTAAGTGGCAGGCTGCAGCTGAACTGCAGTTGACAACAGCTCTACGGTGACTGCGGCGCTCAGCCTTTGACTTCAACTCAGCTGAGATAAGGTGCCTAGGCATGGCTGCAGGCAGAACTCCGCAGCCAGGAGCTCTCTCAACTCCCGTCCTCCCAAAAGCTAGTATCATCAGTGTTCACCTGTGATGAGTTCTGTATTCTCACGCAATTTTGGAACACACGGTTCAAAACTGTTGCAATGAGGCTCTTCGTGATCTTGGTGCACAAGTACATCCTCTCCAGTTTCAGCAAGCAGCAGACCAGGTCTGTGAGGTCCTAACATGATTTTCTGGACTCCGTAATAACCAGCAGTGCCCTGCAGCTGACCTGATGCGGCACCTCTGGAAAAGCAGAGTTCTTGCTGCTTCCACACAAAGCGAGCAGAGAGCCAACCACATTAACAAGCCCAACCTACCCCAGCGTTTGACTTGCACAGCTGATTGTGCTGGTAAGCACCACAAGCAGAATAAACCCAAGAACCGGAAAGTCCGATGACGTGTTAATTTCAAGCTTCATTAGAATCAGTGGAACAACAACAACAAAAAAATCAATGCTGTCTGAATGAAGATGACCAAGCTTATTGGGAGATAAATATTGTTTTTCCAAGTGTCTAAAAGTGCTTACAAAATATGCCCCAAACCAAGGGATTAAAAAAAAAGCTTAACTAATGCAAATAAGGAGCCAGGGTATCTTCTCTGATCTTTTATCAGGTCACGACATTCAACCACAAGCTGCATTTGCTGAGTGAGGTCCAGGACTTCCGACAGGGATGAGGAAGTAGGAAACCGCTCAGATATGTGGGTCTTGCACAGGGTAGGAGATTTGACAGCTCTGCCCTGTTCATATGAGTAAGCCAGGTCCGAGGCTTTGAGATACCATGATGAAGCCCATTCTTCTGTCAGCTGCCTCCATTTTAAATTCCAGGGACTCCAGATGACTCATTTCTTCTTTCTGAGGTCAGGCAAGATGTATTTTGGAGACTAAATAAAGCACCACAGATTTCAATCTACTGAATCAACAGAACACCAGAAATACCCAACTTGCTGATTAAAAACCAAACCCATCTAGAAGGAGAAAAATTTATCTTAGCTCCCTGTCAAATGCTGGGAGATGGAAAACAGCTGAGCAGGATGGAATTGCCTTAAGTTGGGCTCCAAATCCTTCATATCTACCGTCGTGAATACTCTTCCTCACTTTTTTTGCTCCCCTCCTGTGCACAAGATTTTATCCTTAGCAAGCCTTTCATGCTTGCTTGGGAATCCTGAACAACCCAGGGCACCTAGAGAGGTGCCAAAAGCCGAGTGAGTGTCAGGAAGGCAGGGAGCAGGGAGGAGGTTGGGGGTCTGGGAAGCAGATGCGGGCTGGGGTGTGCTGGGATACATCCTGCCCATAGCCTGAGGAGGGCAGAGTAGGGACAGCTCTGCTGGGATGCTGCAGCTACGTCGTGGATAATAAGGTTTGAGCACACACAGCCATCACAGAAATGGATGTCTGCTCCCATCCTGCTGCTTGCATTTGAAAACTTCAGGGCAGTTGGGCCCTTCCCAGACTCTGTTCATGTCCCACTGGGGGCATCCACACCATCAAAGTGCCGCACAAAGTAACAAGAATATCCCATCAGAGGGACTGGCAGCTGTGCGTGAAGCACTTTGGTCACTGCAGCTGAGGTCGTGGCAGGGCTGCAGTTGTTTTTGTGTGGCAGGACCCACCACCATCCCAGAAGAGCCTGTCTTAGCTCAGGCCAGCCCACGTCTCCAGGAACCCAGGGTGCAGCAGCACCGTCAAGACAAGATGCACAGCATTATGTGGGCAGGCTCCAAGCCCAGCAGGACAGTCCCAGCTCAAAGCCAAGGAAAGAACTCTACAGGCTTCTGCTGAGTCACTACGAAGGGTCTCTGCACCAGGAAGAGGATCCAGTCATTCATATGCACACACGCTGGCTGGCACGTGGTCATTTCTGTTGGTGCTCATGGTTAGCTATCGCCCTTGCGTTACTACAGACAACAAGCAGGCTAGCTTCCTCTCCACCCGACTCCGATGGGAGCGAAGGATATTTTAAAGAAACACTACTGAGCAAAATATTTTATGAAGACAGATTCCTTTGTATTAGCAATCAGTCGAGTAAGTCCAGGGACCAAGTTCAGGCACCCCTCTGCTGCCCAGGGTGTTAAAAAAAAAAAAAAAAAAAGAAAAACGCACCAGCTGGGGAGGGGATAGGGAAAGCAAGAGGGGGAAGAACACAATAAATCAAAAAGTGCTTCTAAGCGAAGCAGCAGGATAAAGTCATTCCTACAGTCTGAGAGCACTTCCATGCTCTGGAGAGGCAGCAATGGCCCCACACACGTAGATGCCATGCACATCTGCAAGCACCCTGCTCAGTGCCTGCACGTACGCTTATCTCCTCCTGCCTTTGTCTGTCCTGGGCAGTGTTTAAAATACAGGAGCCAGTTCCCAGGAGGAGTTACCATCCCCTCGTTCCTATAGCGCATTCCATTTGCCTTCAGCATCTTTCAGTAGTAGTCATCCTTCTTGCCATCAGCTCCCTGTATGCCTGCATGGTTCTTCTGGTCTTGGACAAGTTCCAGGTCATCATTGTCATCCATCTCACCTCCATGATCCTCCTGGGTGCAGAGGGAACAGCCAGGAAGGAAAAGTCAGCAAGGCCTGGAAAAGGAGACCCTAACTAGCGGTGCACCATGCTGCTTCTCAGTATAGCTGTTATACCATACCAGCCCAGCTTGGGAAACTCAGGAAATCAGGGAAGAATCCTTCTCTGCCAGGGACCTTTAGGTGGCATTGGCAAGCCATTTAGCCAAGATACAGAGGTAAGAAGCCCATGTTGCCATGATCAGCCTGTTCATTTTAAGCACATTTCATATCCTGGTATTCCAATGCAATTTTAACAGCTCAGCCTGTTGCCACCGCTACATGAGTAGACGGTATCATACATCCACCACATTTAAAACTGTGTAACAAATCCCACCCATGACGTGCAGCAGCCAGCGCAGCCTCCATTGGCACTTCTACGTCCAACTATTCAGCGTACAAGCCAGGTCCTACACAGAGGGCAAGGGTAGCTCCTGACATCAACTTTGCTCTGCCCACCCCTTTCTTCCCCCCCTATCCCCTTTATTCCCAGCAGGCAGCCCAAACCCTCAGTTCCTCAGCAATCATGTTGAAACTGCAGAAAAAGCCAGCAGCAGCCACTCACAAAGGGCAAGGAGAGGATGAACAAGACTGGAAGAGGATCCTTTGTTTCTATGTGAGCCAGAAGGCACCAGGTTGATCATTTCTAACACTCACGCCCTCAATCTTTGGTGGCCTCCAAACTTTCTCCTAGAGGAATGCCAACTTGTCACTGACTACAGTAGTCCTGGCCTCCAAGACACAGCAATAATACCTGTTTTCAGCCAAAAATAGGACCAGTTTCATCCTGGCAACTGTGGCCCAACCAATGCACCACCCCTCCCACTTGCCTCAGGAGAGGGACATCCCATTCTTCTGCCACCCATACTTTTGGCCGGCTTACTGACTGTAACCCAACGACCCTTCTCAAAGCACAGGTGTAGTTCTCCCCAACTCCTCCACAGACACAGGCGAGACCCAGTAGGACCTGTGCAGCGGACCACAGGGCTCAGTGAATTTCTCACCACAGGAATAAACCCAGGGTGACGCTTGGAGAAACACATATTGATCTTGCCTAGGTGCACAGCTTTAATTCACCCCAGCTGCTGTTTGGTAAGCATCTCAAAGCTCAACGGCTGCAGGTTGATGCAGAAGGAAGTGAGGAGGGCAAACAGAGCATAAAGGGTACTCTGAACACCTGAAAAAGGGAGCGAAAGTAAGCAGGCTCCAGGTTTGTTCTGGAGAGCCACCTCAATGAGCAGGCACAAGCGACTACTCTGCAGTCACATCTGGTTTCCTAAAAGCTGAGTCATACTCAGCTCCTGTCTACCAACATACCCAGGTAACAATCACACCAGAGAGGGAAAGAGGAAGAACCTTGGTGTCGTACAATTTCTTGCTCCTGATCTTCTTGGTAGTCATCCATTGGGTCTTCCCTGGGCTTGGCAGGTCTGCCAGCATCCTGAAAAATACAAGAAGTCAGACACTGTTGACACTGCTCCAGCCTACCTCCACGCCCTGCCAGGGATACAGCGCTCTCGCGTTAGAGCCCCAGGTATGGAAGACCATGAATCAGAGGGCAGCAGAGACGCAACGAGACAACCCAAACTCCATTTGTGCTTTCTCCACCCAGTCTCTCCTCCCGCCTGCTGGCAGCGACTACTCTGCAGCTCTTTCCACTGCAGCAGGTCGGTCCCAGGGCTGGAGCCCTTTGCACATGCTGCTGCCGCCTCAAGTCCCAAGACTGTGGGGAATCTACAAGTTATTTAGGGTAGAGCTTTAGGGAGCCCAGCACAGCCCTAGCTGAAAGTCACCTATTCATATCATTCACTTTTTCCACGTTTTTCACTAATCTTAAGGTGGTGTTACTCTGTTGATGTTACGTCTCTTTCTTGTTTGATTTCATTGGCCTGGATCTCTTTTTTTTTTTTTAACCTCACTATTAATCTTGATTTTAGAGCCTGACAGATAAAACCCTACTTTTTTTTTTTTTTAAACAAGCAACACTCAGCTGCTTGTCAAAACAAGCTAACATTTCCCTGATGCAGAGTCTGGCTTCAGACGGCAAGAAGCACTTTGCAAAATAAATGGATTCCATCTGCAAGCAGGCAAACACGGAGGCAGAGTCCCCACGTGTTGCCGCTGCTGCCAAGAGCCTGCTGCGTACCCCTCCCAGGAACAGCAACGGCTGCACTGACCAGACCCTGAGCATCAGCCCAGATTATTGTCTCTGGTTTTGGTCTCTCAAGTGCTTGAAAAGCTACAGCACCTCCGCAGTACCAGCCGTGGAGTGAGCCATCTCCTGTTCAGCGTCTCTCCAGCCATGTAGGTGCTGCAAACGCGAGGGTTGACTTCAACAAGCAGAGAGGACAGGACCAGAACAAGTTCTGGTACTGACCAACCCACTGATTCTCAGAAAGAGGTTTCTCCTGCCTGCCATATCCCTGCGGTGGGATTATGGATCCATCCAGGAACACGACGTTTTCCCCTTTGAGTCCCGAAGCTCTCTGCCTCCCCCCATTCATAGCTGGGGATCTCTCCCTGGCTCCTGCTGGTTGCCTTGATGTCAGTCACCTTCAGTGGCTTCTCCTTAGACTCTTCTTTCACGCTGGGCTCCTTGAACTTCTCCAAACCTCCCACCTTCTCTTCAAAGTCAGGTCTCTCCAGCTCAGCTTCTTCAAACTCATCCTCACCTTGGTTATTGGGATCCTGGGCAGGATCTGCAGCATCATCTGGCATCTGGACAAGAAAAGTCTCTTGTGAATACCAGGCAGGATATCCCCTTGGGAGACAGAGACCAAGGTGAGCCTGTCTTCACCAGCAAGCAGAAAGTGTTGGCTTGTAGCCCTTCAGTCTCACCTCTCCAAGCATGGTAGCGGTCTAAAACCAAAACCCCAGTCTTTATTATCCCTCTGAATCCCTTCAGGATCAAGGCATTTGGAGTTGGATGTTACAGAAACTTCTGGGAAAGCATTACGTGGGACATCTGGATTCTTATTCAGCATCCAGATGACAGCATGAGGGCATTACTTACCATTGGTTCCTGGACAACAGTCTCCTTCTGAGCACGCACGTTCTCCTCTCTCTCAATCACTCCTGCATCTGCAAGGAAGAGGGACCGTTATGAGTGAAGTCCCTCAGAAGTCAGCATCTCCAGTTCAGATCCCGCTGTTGGGGAGCGGCTGTCTTTGCTCTGTGCCAAGCGGGGATCTGTCTCGACCTGCCCTGCCTGCAGGGATGTTCAGGGCAGGGGGAGAGCACCAATGAAAGGAAAATACAGCCTTTTCAAAATATAACCTTTGCTTTCAACTAAGTAGAGGCCTAATCCTCGCCCTGAATTGGATCTGGCTCTGACACGTCCCGGCTCTGGCACTCAGCACTCCGCCTGCCATCACCATGAAGGCTTCTCCCCGAAGCAGGAGAGCCGCCGGCGAGGCAGCAGTGTTCCCACCTGGACAGCAGCACGGCCAGGGCACTCGACTCATTACTTTGGTTGTTAATTCCAATTAGGACACAGAGGTCAAAGGCTACTGGTCCTCACGCTCCCCAGTACCTGCCATTAGGCCCTTTCTTTTCAGTGCAGAATTCACTTTGATGTGAACCAATTAGTTCAGTTCCTCTAAGGGGACTTGCTGCAAATCAGGTCAGCGAAACACGAAATAGCAGCTAGACGTAGCTTTGGGAAAGCGCAATACCACCAAACCTCCTCTGCAAACAGGCGTCTGCGTGCGCATTAGCGTTGCCCAACTGTTGCTGCAGGACTTCACCCGCACGGAGTGAACGGAGCCAACAGCCCGGCAGGAAATCGCCCACCTTGGTGATCACTGACCTTCATCTCTGCCCCATGAACATCCCTCCTCTGTTCCAAAGCCAGAGCCAAAAATCGACTGTCAAGGCTCAGATTATCTTTATCATGCTTAATAGGATGCAAGTCAGCGTTTCAAATGAGATCCTCACAGGAGTCTCAGCTCCCAGCTTCCCTGCCTTACTGCATTCAAGACCGCAGGAGGAAAGAAAAAAAAAAAAAAAAGTACATGACAAGCCACCTCCTTAGTCATTCTGCCTCAGTCTAGCAACATACAGAATTAGCCTTAGTCATATCTACAGTTCAGTGCCTCATTTTCACAAAAGTAGCTAGCTGACTTCCAGATCTCACAGGTTATTTCCACGTGTGCAAGAGAAATTGATGGTAGAGCCTGTTTGCAGCCAAAGAAAGATGTTTTCAGAGCGTTAAGACTGTATATCCTGGCCTCTTACGGGCCGATTGATAAACCTCACCTGCAAAACAAGGCAAAGAAAAAAGTCTGCCCTCCCATGCGCAATCCAGTGGATTAATCACGAGTTGGTTTCATGGTGTGATGATGAACTTTACACCAAGTTAAATGTTTCTCCCCTCCTGTTATCAGCCAAGCAAATCAACGCACAGGGGTCCGAACAGATCTGGATCGGAAGACTGAGGAACTCCCACGCGGTATTCTAAGAGCTGGTCTCCAGTTGCCCAAACGCAGTTACTCATGAGACTTTCAAACATCTGTAGGGGCTCTGGTGGCTGACTGGCAAACACAACCAGCTGCCCTTGAATTCATTGGCTTTTAGCGCCTTAAGGACAGCTGGGAAATCTTCTGCCCTACTTCTACAAATTAAATCACTTCCTATAGGAGACTGAGCTCAAGTCTTGCAAGAAACAGCGATGTTTTTCCCATCACTCCTACAGGAAAAAATGACTTAACTTACACAGATTTTGAGTCCGCTACCTTGGAAATGTCTGAGGACGCAGGACAACAGGGAACAAAACCAGAAAACTGTCCAGGCTTTTCATTTGACTGAGGACAATAGCAGCACAACAAGTTTTCAGTAGTTCTAAGGTTTTCCTTTAACATAAGCAGAAAGCTTTTCTTGCTCCCTGCCTTGATTAGCAATAAATGAGTGCTGAACGTCATAGGATTAAGAAAACCATACCCATTTCAAGTTCCTCAGCATCCGTCCTTTCCTTCTCGCCTTCCTGCTCAGCGATGTGATGCTCTTCCCCCCTCTCCTGATTAGGTGGCTGGGGGCTGCCTTTCTGCGTCTCCTGCCCAGGTTTGGGATCAAAATGAAGGCTCTTTGGGTAACCGCGCGCTTGTTCTTCATCCATCTGGGCATCCACTTTGTTAACCATGCCCTTCCAGCTGCAACGAGGGTACAACACAAACCAGAACACCCCCGCCTCAGCGTATCAAGGGATATTTTATCATGGCAAGCAGAGAAAAAGCCTCCAACACATGACAGAAGTCTGTCCTAATTTAACTTTATGGCAAAACTAGCAGATTGCATTAGTGACTGTGGTATTTGCTTGAAACAGAACATTTAATACGCTGTAAGTACAAAATAAATTATGCTTTATAAACATAATTTATTGTAGAACTGCTTTAATATTATTTGTATTATACAATAACATACCCACACAGCAATAAACTCCAGTTCTAAATGGATACTTACTGGTGCCTCACACATACCCAAATACACAAGTGTTTTGTTTTTGTTTTTTAAAAATATCAAAACTGTAAGTCCTCTTTATTGTTCCAACTTAACTTAAAATGAAGATGCTAAAGTAACACTGTAGAATTTTGGCCTATAAGGAGAAAAACAACCCTGTCAAAATAAACAGGAAAGCCACAATACAAAACTGATAGTTTCTGTTGCCTGATGGTTGTTTTTGAAAGCTACAAGTTCTTTACAAAGCTTTGCAACTGGGATGGATACTTTAACCAGCGCCTGTTTATAAAACTCCTCCGTAACATGGATCTGTCCCCTGTCCAAACCCAGACAGTGAAAACAGAACTAGCTGAAAGTAAACATTCATATATTGTTTTGATTTTTTTTTTTTTAGGTGAACGTGGGAAAAAGTGTTTCATTTCTTTATTCGGGGAGGAAAGCCACGTTCCAATATGATTTACTGCTTTTCCTACCACCCCCCCCCCAAATGTTTCCATTCATCCGCTGACCTGCAAAAATCAATTATTCAGACACGGCTCGCTCTGTGAGAGTTCAGGAATTCCCTCCTCTGTACCGGATCCACCTCAAACACACCTCTCCTGATGCCGACATCAATATCTACGCCTGCTTCCTTCTTCAGAGGAGTCCCTCAGAGGGACAACGGCTTGATATCAAGGTAGATGCCAAACCCGACACATTTTTCATCAGCGCTGCCCTGCCTGCGGCAATCGCACAGCTCACGTGGATGCCAAACCAGAGGCTCAGCAGCAGAGCACGCAGCAGCGTAACATCCTTCCGCTGCGTGGAAAGAAACTGGAGGGCAGAGGAGAAAGGGTAGCCTCGTACGGATTTGAGTGAGCCCCCAAAAAAGCCCGGAGCTGCTCATAAGGAATGTTTTCTACCCAAATATCCTCACTCAGGGAAACTTTCAGGAACAAAGAAGGGTAAAGGGATGAAATCCCAATGATAAGGGCTCTCAAAAGCGACTGAAACCAAAACGTTTAACCTGAGGAAGTTACCTCCAGTTTCAAGCAGGATCACTGCTTGGTCTAGCCTGTCCTGCTACACAAGCCAGCTGAGATTTAAAAGTCTCCTTAAAACATTTCCATTTTTAAACTGCTGAGAAAGGACAAGTGGCCTTAACTTTAGCAGCTTTTTAAAGTCAGCAGACTACCACCACGCAAAACTTTTAGTAAGAAAAAACCATAACCCCGCCTTCAGCTCAGATTTCCCCATTATAAAAGCATCAAAATGCAAATTGGCCATCAAGAGCTCATCTGGAATCTGCTGGTCTCAGCCACCCAATGCAACAGTTCTTGGCACTGGCTGCATGGGCTCTTCTGCACTGCACTGCAGTTTGATATTGCTCTTGGCATCGACACCTTCCGGAGAACGTTGGCTTATGCGCTCCTTATCACAAATCTCATGCAGTGTAAATAACAGCCTCCAGCTGCTCACTAATTTCTTGATGATAGATCCAGGAAAAGCAAAGCACACCAAACATACCATGATCTCTGTCCTTGCAGAAATCATTTGCCAGACAAAGCCAATATTTGCATTTTTGGTTTCAGAGTAGTGACGGTATCCTCTCTAGGCTCTACGTAGTTGAGGAAAGGGCATTCTGCCCTCACAACTTCAACCCTCACCTCCAGTTACACCCACACAAGTCCCTCCCTGTAAAAAAAGCAGAATACCCTCTGGGCTGTTACTCTGTGTGTCCGTGCAGTGTTACCGAAGCGGTATGAGGAGAACATGGCCCTTTAAAGAAATATGCAAAGCACAATTTCTGACCCGGGAAGATTACAGGTTAAGTGAACAAGTAAGAATGGCACAGAATGAGTAAGATCTGGTTGATAATTCAGAATAAAATCCAGAAGTCTCCGCTACAGATAAAACAGAAATTAAATCTTGTTTGCTCCAGTACACTGAACAGATATGACCTGGCCATACACAAGGGATAAATAAGTTAAATGAGGAAGCACTGTTTTCAGAGTCAGTTTGTGGATTATGGCCAGACTTTGATGAATTGCAGCCTCAGAAAGACATTTTCTTCCTTTTGCAAAACAGACTGGTCTTCTGCGAGCGCTGCTGAGACAGTGAACAGTTTCTCCTGTGCCTGTACAGCATCCAGGACAACAGGATCCCGGTCCCTGACTAGATGCTCAGGTACTGCAGCGATACAAGTACCATACTGTAGGAACTATCCATCCTGTTACCTAAACCCCATAGTCTGGGGATCAGAGGTCTCAGACCTGCCTGACTTTTCACGCTCTAATCAGGCTCTGCAGGGAAATCCCTAGCATACCTCAGGAGCGTACTGGCAACAGGAACCCAAGCTCCATTCCCTGGGAGGAAAGAAAACACAGAAGAGAGAATAGAGTTTGGGAATTTGTCTTTGCCCTAGAATCAAAACCCAGAAAAAATTCTAGTACCCAATCAGGGCTGGCTGCCCACTGCTTCTGGATTACCATATAACCTTGGAGATGAGAAGCTTTCAGATCTTCAAGGTCTGGTTATTCCCGCAGAGGTTGGCAGATTACTGATTAATTAGTGGAAAAAATGAGCAAGTTGCAGTTCTAATATACAAGTTAATGCTTCTTATTTATAGAAACTGAAGAAATTTTTAGCCACCCTTGCTGCTGTGGATAGGTCGCTTCCATCACACAGCGTTTCTTCAGTTTGCTCAACAAAACGCACCATCACCGAAAGGGAGGACATTTCTTAAAGTCAGTTCAGACTTCCATCCCACCCTCCCCTCTGGCTAGTAGGAAATCCATGCTGACCTGATCTCCCTCAGCAGCAACTCCTCTTTTTCTCCTCCCCACACCACCAACTTTCCCAAACAGTTCGAATGCCAGGGCAGCCTGCAGAGCATGCGCCAACAACATAAGGGTTGGGGTTTTTTCCCCAGCGCAGCACCTACAGCAGGTTGTGCATTCAGTCAAGGCCAGCAGCAAGGCTAGTCGTCTGCTTCGGCTGAGATAGAAACCTGGCAGCAACATTCATAGTTACAAGAGCTAGATGACAGTGGGACTGATAACTAACACTTTCTCCAACCATCTTTCAAGTAGAAATCACAATAAAGACAAGAAGAGAGAGACCAGGGACCAGCCTGTACAGCACCTTTGAGCCCAGGCACTGAGAGCAGGAGGGAGTTTTGTTTCACCCACCTTGGCATTTGCGCCTGTTTGCTCCCCGTAGAGCGGTGGCTGTCGGGCATCTCGGGTTTTTCTGCCGCAGAGGGTTGTTTCAGATCAGACAGTGGCAATCCAGGAGCCTGGCTTTCCTCATTGCTTTTCACCTGAATGTGCATCACCATCTTTAGATCCTGCAGAGAAGACACATACGTATATACTCAGGATACACCCAAGCTCATGATCTTATCAGGTACTTGCAGATCTCCCCTGCATTTGGGCAGGCTTAAGGGCCAGAAAAGTCCTTTGTCAAAGACCAACAGATTGAGAAGTGGTTCAGAACAAGTCCACAGTCCTGTCCCACCAGCCTGCAGCTAAAGAGGTCCTCCTCCTCCCACACAGCCAAGAGAAAATAATTTTAATCCTATGTGACCCAAGCTTATCTTTGTTAGGTGAATCTCAAAAAAAAGAGGAACACCACAACCACCCACACAAAATAAACCCCACACATTTCCCATTGTAATAGTTAGTGTAACTATAACTGCACTTACTGACAGTTAGTTAGTGTAACTAACCACACTGCACTTACTGACATTTTTTAGAGGTTTGCTTTTATGATTTACTCTTTGCAGATCTGGCAGGATCCAGAAGAACCCCAGCCCGTTCACCTGAGCCCAGCCACTGAACCACAAGCTCTAAAAGTGCACAGGGGTCTGGAACCAGAGGCCAGGACAGTTTCCACATCAGGGAAGTGGAATACACATATGGATGTCATTACAAACATCCTACTTTTGAGCTTCAAAAGCAAGGGCTACACAAAACAAGCAGCAAGCGTGCACAACTTACTGGGTTCCCGTTTCGTAGACTGTTCATGGTGCGGGTGAATCGGATGACGTGGCCATCCCCGCGTCTTGCCGGCCAGGCTGGCAGAGCATCTGGCAGTGAATTGGCATCTTGCAGTGGGGCCGGATGGGTAAAGAGCACGTTCGCCTGCGGCCTCGGGCCGTCGTTGCTGTACGAGTTCTGGCCCTGCAGCAGAAGGCCATCTGCCTGCTTCTGGACCCCAGAGACTTGCGATGCCAGTGGGTTCCCAACAGGGCGATTCTCCTGATTGACTGGAAAAGCCTACAAGGAAGAAAGGACAAAAGCAAACTTTAAAGGAACAAGCTCGGTTCCCTCCGGTTCAAAGCCCCATGCTGAAAACCCACAGAAGCCCTGCAGAACTTTCCTCCCTGGGGTTTCCCAGGAGTACGGCACCTTCTGCCTGACGAGCTGCAACTGGCTGTTGGCTGGCACCACCGGCTGCTCCTTCACCGCCTGAAACTGCTGCTGCCCCTTCCCAGCTCCTCCTCCTTTGAAGCTTGGCATCTTCTGTAGAGCTTCCTTGAGCTGCCTGAACTCTTCCATCTGCGCCTGAGGGCATGAGAAGGGCACAGAGAAACCTCACACAATAACAGGGTTAAACAACTCCTTGCCGAGAATAGCTACTCATTTATGGCCAATTGTTCAGCACATATACACCACTAAAAATATATTTTTTATATATATGAAAGGCTGGAGATAATCCACAACCATTAATGACAAACCCAAGCTAGTCTTCAGCTTTCCCTCCAGATGTCACGGATATTCTCTGTTCCCCCTTTGCCAGTCTTGCCTCTTATTTTATTGCATACTTTTACCCTCGCGGTGCTGACCCGCGACACAATTCTTTCACCACCGCTATTTAGTGCGTGAGCCATTGACATGAGTCCCGCCTTTGCACAAGAACTGTATCCTGGGTCTTACTAGGTATGGCTCCCTCTCCTCCTGCACTTCACACAGGTGGACCTTCACGGTCAGCTTTTTAATTCCTGCGGAGGCATTTCTCCATGGATGTGTTCATCTTGGCAGGGCTGACAATAATTGGCATAATCCTACCTGACAATTCAATTTACTTTGCAAGACAAATGAAAATTGATTCTCCTGGTTGACTGTTAAGCAAATACAACGCTTTTCGCTCTACTGCAGTTTACTCCTTCCATCTCCAACCCTGAAGAGTAGGGCTTGAAAAAGAGACTCAGGAAAATCTCCCCACTCTTACCCCAGTTATTTATAGGAAAGCGAGGGGATAGAGCTTGTCATATGCTTGCCAGGGGACCTGGAAATGGACCAAATTAGGGACTGGGCAGAGTGGGAAAGCTTCCAAGCAGCAAGGAAAGTTTAGCAGGAAATTAATTCCTGAGCAGGCTCTGTTGATTTCAGTTCCTCCCCTTGAAATGTGACCTTAAAATTAACATTAAATAAACAAAACCCAACAAAACAACTCAGCAAAGCTAAGAAAAGGAATGAGGAAAGGAAAAGGAAGCCAAGAACAGTTTGTGGAATATAGCCCTAGCTAGGAGACTGATCCCAGTCAGAACAAGCCAGATGGAAGCAAAACTTGTACCCATCAAAAGCCTGTTAAGGTGGTCAGCCCAGAGGGAAAGAAGCTTTAGACTTGCTTTGATGCCCAGACTCCCACGTGCTGTTTGCAGCCCTCACAGCAAGCTGCGCGTACATCGCTCGATGCCTCCGTGCCTCGTTTTACCTGCCAGACCAACTGGTACAACAGCTACTGCAGGCTGGGCTTGTGAAACGTGTTGGAATCCTTGCAAACCGAACATGTCTAGAACGCAAATTACTCCTCTAAACTTTCACCTGCCAGAAGGAAGGAAGATCAACAACGGGATACTCAGCACAAATCAACTCTGCAATGAAGAACGGCAGTGCTGATGAAGAAGCTGTGAGCCTTTGTGAGCGTCCGCTGTAACATATGGCACCTCGCCCCACTGAAAGCAAACGCGGTTCCATTCACCCTTGCGTTACGAAATGCTGATTAGACGCTACAAAGGACCGATCAGAAAACTGAACAGGAAACTTTAAGATTTAACACTAGGCTCATTGTCAAAAATGATCCAAAGTATTTTCTGAAATCATTGAGATCAATCACTGCCACTTCTGTAAGAGCCAGAAATAGCAGTCAGGCAGATGGTTGGAGCTCAACGTTGTTACACGACTGTCTGGTACATACAGAGCATGGAGCTGAGCCGTGTCTCCCGCCCCCAGGGCAAATCGTTTTATTCTTGCTCGCCCTTAATTCTGGCAAGAAATGACAGTGAGCTGTTTCTGGCAAACTACTTTTCCCATTGGTCACAAAACTGAAGGGGCCAAAAGTTAAGTCTGGCAGCACAAAAGCTGCCACCGTGTTTTCCAGTCTGCAAGCACTTGACTTTGTAGCCTTGGCCATCTCTAGCCAAGTTGGGTTTTTTTTTAATGCTGTTCGGTTTATGCGCTAGTTTGTGCACTAGAACTGCTGATTGCTTTCTCTTGAACAGCACTTTAAGGGTACTCTGCTGAAGAGTAAGTCAGGACTGGTCCCACATGGTCTGCCAGATGCAAATGCACTCAGCATTGACCCAGCAAGACAGAAGTAGAAATAGGAATGACAGAGGACCTTCAATCAACTGATCTTGACCCAAGCTGTCAGTGGCAGAGGCCTGTATGAGGGGAGCTGGCTGGGTCTCAATGTCCCTTGAGAACAAGCTACAGGGCAGCGACATTGGCAGCTACTTTGAACGTTTGGCCGGGAAGACTTAAAAATGAAGGCTGAGACACATTTTGATAGCAGGAGGTGTGAATGTAGACTTGGAAAAGCGCTGGAGAAGTTAGTAATCCCATGCTGTTTCAGTTTCTGATATGGCCTTGCTGGACTGACCCCTGCAGAGACTCGAAGCCTTTGTTCGGTTTCTAACAAGCACGCTGCGGGCAGCACCCCTGCCGAGAACCCCGCCAGCCTGCCTGAGCCACGGGAGGAGCAGGGTGGAAAGAGCGGTTCAGTGGTAATTATTAAGGCGGGCAACTCAACTACAATGACGGTCCCCCTGAGACCCCTCAAACCACGTCTGACACGAGCCAAAGACAACTGCCTGCAATGTCAGTAACCTGGGCTTCCTGCCTGGAGCAACCAGTTACCTGTGGAGTTTGCGATGCCCCAGAGCCACCTAGTCCCTGCTACTCTGCGGGGCAGATCAGCCCAGAACTCAAGAGCAATCCTGTACAAGTCAAAACCCACTAGTCCCCACACCTCTAGTTCAAGTTCAGCATCCAGTTCAGAGGAGGAGTCAGTTGCCAACAGCACCTAACCACAACTAGCTCCTTGCTTCTGGGTTTATCCCATAATCCAAGGGAGTGCTTGACAGAAGGCTGTTAATTAACAGCAGAAAAGGCTAACTCAGATGGCGAGGTGACTTTTAAAGCGTATTTAAAAAGCTGCTTGGGTCTTGGCTCAGTACAAGGGCTTCAGACACCGCAGAGACATTAAGTCCTCCCACTTCTCCCAGCACAGCCTGCCTTCTCCCTTCTCCCAAGTCATCCGGGAGCTCCCAGCATCAGCTGGGTGAGCGGAATTCCATGAAGACTTCCTGTGTGCTGAAGGGGTTCACACCACCATCTCCAGAGCATGAGCATAGTACCGTAGCAACAAAACTGTTGGGTTTGTTTTTTTTCCTGCAGAACAATGCTTTTCTGCCTCTCTAATCTTAAGCCAACACCACTTGCCCATCTGCCCTGGCCTCCAAAAGTATCACTCCAACACTTTTATTACTGAACACTAACTTATTCTTCTATATAGCTCTTTCTAAAATTTTTATAGGTCTTTCTCTCTACTAAGGCTTCACAGGGAGATGCTTTCTCTGCATGGTTGTTGAGTATCTACTTGTAGTCTCAGCAAGCTACGCAAAGCACTTCTGCATTGCTATTTCTCTCTGCAATTCATTTTATAGGCATAAACAGAGCCAATTCATCATTTAGGGTGGAAGAATTTGAGATGTAGATAAGTGAAAGAAGGTGTTCCAGCATTGGGAGAACGCCGGTTCGTGCTCACTTGAGCCACAGTGACTTGTGTAGCATACCTGGATATTCAGCTACTGGGACAGATTCCAGGCTGGAGCATTTTACCTGTCCAGAACTCATCTATACTACCAGCATCTACCAGCACTGTTCTAGGCAACTCACCACACTGGAATACAGTTGATAACTGAATTTATTATTTAGAGAAGATTTGATGGTGCACCCAGACCCCAGCGACAGATTGTCCCACGTGGCCACAAACAGCTCCTTGTTGCGGAGCTGAGCGTTACCTGGGCATTGAGGAGCTGAGAGTGAACTTCCTGGTGGGCCTTCCGAAGAAGCTTGCTCTCTTCTCTGAGTTTAAAGACTGTATCTGCAAGAGAAAAAAAAACAACAAAACAAACAAAACCTTTGCTTAAGGGATATTTTCACAAACGTAGCATCTCTCTTCCTTACCGTAAATTCCCCTTGACCTCGCAGGGGTCTCCAAGCGCAGGAATGACAGTGACGCGCTAACCAGGGACTCGCCAAACCCTCTGACAAACCTGAATCACCTTTCCTTTCAGCACTCGGAGACCTGCCCATCCAAGGAATTTCTTCCTGCCCATCCAAGGAATTTCCTCCTCTCCCGAGTGTCTCTGCTAACTATTGCAGTCAGGGTCAGGCTCTTGCTGTGCTTGCTATCAGAATATTTGTTTCTTCGTTTCTGCTACCCGTTGCAGCTGCACAGCAGGGAGAGCAGCGAGCAGCCCCCTCTGCTAACTGGGAGGTTGGGAAACAGCTACGAGAGAGGTCTGAACACACAGCAGGTCCAACAAGGAGGTTCACTCCTCCTGCACACAGAAGCTGCCTCTTGGAAAGATGGTACAAAACCAAGGCCCCAACCCCCTTACAGAAAGTGACCACAGGACAACTTGGTCCTCAGGCACATTTATTCCTCTGCTGTTGAGCAGCACGCTTGTGCCTTGCAGCCCCCGGGTTGGGCTCTGGTCAAGCTCTTTGCACACTCCTGAGTGCTGCAGTGACAAGACACACTGTGCACTTACGTTTCACTGCCTTGAATATAATCGTGTACCCTCCAATAAAAAGAAAGACTGTGGGGAAAAAAAAAAAAGGCAGCCTTATTTTGGAGCCTGAAGCTCTCTTAAAATATCACTAGAACTGCACACACAGGGATTTCTCTGCAAACATAGCTGCATCTGCCAGGACAAGGATGGGAATTTTTCCTGTAACAGGATGGCCACTTATTGTAGGCTGAGTTGCATGCAAGATCTCAGCTCAATATCATAGATATTTCTGATTACGGTGGTATATTTGGTTTTAACATTCATCCCTGGGACAGGACATTTTGCCGTTGAGGTCAGGTGCTATGTTCTTGCCTTGCGGTGAAGGTTAACATCAAACTGAGAAGAGAAGGCTCTGTCTCTCCTGAAGCCAGAGGGAAATACGGCATTATGTTCGACGGGAGTACAGCTAGAACAGTTTTAACTTATTTACCTGGTGTGCACACAATGCAGAAAGCACACCTAGCTGCGGTGTTGGTCTGGAGCAATGCATAATGGATATGGTTTTAAGCAGCCGGTCCAGGCTAGATGACACCTAACACAGGACGGCTACTGCTAAGACCTCTGATACAATACAGACATCCCCCCAGCCCTTCCAGAGAACCAAAGGCATCTCAAGTGTGGGAGAGACACTTCCAAAAGAATACTGCAGTTTCACCGAGCCAACACCTCGGTAACATCTAAGTCTTCAAAGCGTATTCAGAAAGTGGAAATCAAACCCTTCTTGCCATGGTGTGTCCTTCCTCTATCACCAGCATGGCAGACAGGTGAAATCCTGGTCCCAATGACTTCATCAGGAGTTTTACCGCTGCTGTCAATGGGAAGAAAGTTTCAGCTGTACCTACAGGGTCCTTATCTCCAACAGAAGCTCAAAGAGCAAAACTATCCCTCTGCCTTCAGAGCAGTCTGCCAGTGCGTGATGAGAAAAACGGAGAGTACAGAATTAGCGTGGGGGAGCACAGCAGAGGACAGGCTGTGCTGGGGGTGTGAAATGCAGCATAAATAGACTGCAGCTCCTATAAAGCTGAGGAGAAAGTAGTTCATAATGCAGCAGGAGAGGGCCTGAAGGAGGGGAAGGAGGCAACCAGGATTAAACTGGCCCCAGTTAACAAGACCAGGAAGCTTCAGCTACCTGACTGTATACTCATAACCCAGTAACCAGCATTCAAAAACCACTTCCAGAAGCAGGGATTTTCAGGACCAGGGCACAGATACCCCAACAGCACCACAACCGTCGGGGCACAGCTGCCTTGTCCCCGGATTCCCGCATCTTATGCGTGTAGATAGCTACGCGACCAGCCCGAGAGCTGCCCCAAAGCTGTAAAGCAACCAGGGCCACCGAGAGGAGCTACCAAAGCCAGCTCTGCCTGGGAAAGCAATCCCTCGTATTTCCCAGTGAGCTTCTGCTTTCCCCCAGCATCCCCGGGGAGAGGGTTTCATTTTTCCAACTGAATCTAGCAAAACCCCCTCAGTTCCATTTCAACCACCCCGAGCAATGCCCAGATACCTCTTCTGCTCTCTGTTCTACTCCCTGACAGAGGCACGTCCGCCAGCACACGTCTCCTGAGGGCAGGTTATATATAGCAAGTACTGGTGGAACATAAGGAAAGAAAATGAGGCATTAGCAACGCTACTAGCTCTGTCTTTGCCACCTCTCATGCGGCTGTCTTGCTCTTTTGTATGGCACGGGTACCGATCCGTAAGGGAAGATCTACCAGCCAGCTTTGAGCTTTAAGCACAGGAGAGAGATGGTACCAAGTGAACAGTAGCCTGGAAGATGGACAGAGAGCGTTAATATCTCAGCCTTAAGCCGACCTTCTTGAGTAGCTTCCCTCTCTGAATTGTTTTTCTGATAATTATTCTCCTTCCTCTGGCAGAATTAATTTTCTTACTTCATTGGGGGCTGCATATTGCAAAAAGAGAGACAATAAAATATTTAGGTTTTGCTTGCTTGTGCTCAATTCCCCTCTAACCCAGGAGTGCTCATCAGGTATTAGAGTTTTGTTGATCAGAGAAAAAAGAACAAAACAAAACAAAAAACCCCAAACAAAACATTAGCAGATTTCGCTCTCCCAGACCTAAGCTAAGTAAGAACAGATGTGAACCTTAAAGCCCCCAAAACAGCAGACTAAATAGAAATTACTCTTTGGGAATTAAAGGCATCAGCATTCTCTGCAATAAGCACGTGTCATTTACTCCCAAGCTTAAATGTTAGAATTTACAGAGTTCTCGTAATATAGAAACTGGTTTCCCCTGTCAAAAGCGGGCAGAGAAGTGAAAAATGTATATTGAAAGACGGGACACCTAAATGTCACAATGCTTTATCTCTGCCACAAAAAGCATCTCTGCTAACTTAGTTACACTCGTCCCCCAGAGAAAGGACAAGGGTAACGCAGTGTTAGCCCATGGATGAAGCTGCTGTTTCTGCCCCAGCCTCCTGCGGAGCCACAGGCGGGTACCTCTACCTTAGCCTCACCCCTTTTACTTTGGGATTATCCTATGCATTGTGAGTGTGACCTCCCTGGGACACGAACCGTTTCACAGTCTGAATGCCATCAGCATCTGGCACAGTAAGTTTTTGTCCTTGGCTCTACACAAATAAGGTAAGTAGCAGCTGCAGTAAGAGTGAGCAGCCAGCAAAAGTCAATTAGGCTTTTAAAAATAACACCACCAAAATGCTGGTGCTGACAGAAGGCAGGGATGCCCCACGCAGTATAACAGTGTCTGAACCTCCGAGAACTTGAGTGTGGTTAAACCAGGGTCACACAGTCTCCCACGGGGTTATTCAAACAAAAAAAAGGAAGCTCCTCTCTGCTGTGACCCTACACTGACCACGCAATTGGAGCCCCAGAAACCTGCAGCCTGATCAACGCATTTGCCAGCTCAAGCAGCCAGAGGCTTTTGTGGTGTGTGTTCCTACCGAAAACCACCACCTGGGAACCCCAGTGGCTTCCCTCGCACGGGGAAGCTGCTTGATAGCCCGCTCTGCATCTCCTACCTCCCCTCGGTGAGCCTCCGGACCCCCGGCCAGCTTGACCAGTGCCCTTATTCCTGCACCACCCCCTGAGGTAGGGCAGAACCTCACCCGCGGCAGAGACGGGCTAAGGCGCTGCACCCGCAGTCATACAGAAGTGCTCCTACGGTATTTGCAGACCTTTGGGGGGGCTGTAGAAGAAATAGCGTTCTCCCAAACTCAGTTCTTCAGTCCTTTTTCTCCCCGGTGTTTTTTCAGCCCATCATCACACTCACCCTGCAAGTTTGTGACTTCACTGTCCTTCTCCTGCTGCAGCTGGGCGTATTTCTGGCTATGGGTCTCCAGCGTCTTACGATGTTCTAGTTTCAAGCTGTTGTGCTGCAGCTGCAGGTCAAGCAGCTGCTTCTTGACATCTTCATGCTGGTTCTGAATACGAAAAGAAATGACAAAGGGTCAGTGCGAGGAGAAGAGTAATTTTAGCTATTGCCAAGCGCTCCTCGAGTGCCTCTGCTTTGTAAGTTGCTGGGGCAAGCAGAAGAGATGTTTGTTCCTCCAGTAAGGTAGCGAGAAATCCCAGATACAATAAAATAGTCTTTGTGTGCAGTGATTCAGGAGGGATGTGAAATGCCAATTACACTCTGCTTTGTGAAGCAGTTTGGGAGGTCTCCTTGGAAGCCACTAAACTGGAAGCAGAATGTGGTGGCAAGTTCACTCCTGCCTGGAAAAAAAAAAGGGATGGAGACTCTGGGACACTGCCAAGAACTACTCCTGTTCCTTCCCAACTTCCCTGCGCATCCTGCTCAGAGCAGTGCAGGCTATAACATTTGCCGATAGCAAACCAAAAGCCTGTGGAACGCTGCACAAATCCAAGGTCCTTTCCAGAGCCACGAACACGCCGAAGGACATCACCACCCCAAGGACAGTTTTCACGGTGCACGTAGCATCAGCCTGCGCGCTGCATTACAGGAGCGGTTCACCTTGAGCAGGGCGAAGATCTAACTCCTCCTGCCTTTCTGAGCGCAGGCATCGCTTGTCCCTTAGGACACGCGGCCACCCGGACACTCGGCTTGGTTTGGTCTCGGCAGCCCGGCCCTTCTCCCACCCACCGCTCCAAGCTGCCGGAACGGGAGGGACACCTTTTGCCAGGGTACCACGTCCTCTCGCACGGTGAGACCGGAGAGAGCCCACGTTCCCCGTGGTGACATGGGGCTCACGGGTGTAAGACGTCAGGATAAGGAGACACTCACAAGACCGCAGACTATTTCAGCGGGTCAAGAATTCGGCAGATAGAAGTGGGCTGAAGAGCTGTTCTTTTCTCCTCTCCCCTCTTGCGGAGCCCAAGAACAAAACATGCTGAGACATCCTTTTGCTCAGACCCACTGAACCAGAATTCACCTCCTTTTTTTTTGTTCCCATGGTAACCTAGAGAGTCCTTCCACATTCAGTTTGTCAACACCAATTATGCATGCAGATTGATCGGCTCACAGGTGAACCCTGGCCCTTCCACACAATAGCTCCTCAGGACTCAGGCAGCAATTTCAATCAGCCTTCCTGTAAAAAGAAAAATCTTTTTCTTTTTTTTTTCTTTTTTTTTTTTTAAATAACCCAAACCTCTAAACGCTATCGATGATTGCATTTATCCCCAGTAAAACAAAGCATCTGTGGCCCAGGCATAATACCCTGAAGCAATTATCCTCCACGAAAAGGAGAGAAATAGCCGTGCTCCAAAAATACATGCAATGCAGAGGAAAAAGCTATCGGTACGGAGGGGTCCCAGAGACAGAAGAAAGAGGAGAGACAAGGATGTCAGGTTAATCAGATCACAGGATCAGGAGGGAAAATAAAGAGAATAAAAGATTCCTGATTTGGCTTTCACAGACCTTAGGTACTTACAGTTCTCATCAGAGCCACCGGCAGAAAGCACTGCAGAGGAACCACGTCCCTAAAATCATTTTGATACTAAACGCCTCAGAAGCCACCAACATGAGCCAGTGAGAATTGATTTCAACAAGAAACTCTAAGCAATTCAAGGAATTTTAAGTCCTCATCAGCACAGGTCAATTAATTTCTAGCCCATATTACGTCTGGCAGGCGATGTGCATGATGTCTGTCCCCAGACTGCTCGCACTCAGGAAGCGGGGAGGGAATATTCATCCTTTGATAGCAGTGGGGAGCTGAAGAAGGAGATAAGTGCCTTGACCAAGGTCACACAAAGCACCCGTGGCCCAATCCAGCTTGTTAAGCACACAGAGCATCCTCACTCCCAGCTGATTTCCAAGGATGGCTGTGACCAACGTTTGCAAGCTTTTGGAGGAACATAAGATGCTATTTTGTTGTAGTTGCAGGACAGGAGGTCTGGAACGTGCTACATGTGATTGTTTTTCAGAGAAGCCACTTAGGTTAAGCCGAGCGTTCCTGACCCAGTCTGTTCTACCAAAGCCAGGTATGCCGACAGCCCCGAGGAAGCCAGGACGCTCTCGTGTCCAGAGCCGCCCGCCTGACTGTAAGGCCATTCCCCTCTCCACCTCACAGACTGGCTGCTTCACTCACTCAAGCACACGCTGCGAGACACTGCACGAGTGTTGTGCAAATCATGTCCAAAGGCAGCTGGGGGTGAGGGAACACAGAGACACCACGCTGCCGGGACATTGCCCTCTGCGTCCCTACCCACCGTGCCAAACTCTGCAATACGGGGAAACCACGTCATTTGGGAAGTCAGCTAATCTTTCAAAAAAATCAGAACTCCTTCAACTCAGCTGTGTGAATTAAGGCCAGCAAGTCCTCTCATCTCACCTGCCTTCGCTGTTCAGACAATACGTAGTTTCCCGAGATGCATCGGCTACGCGGTAGAGGTCTCTGGGGAAATGGGCAGGTGGGGCGGGCAGGGGAAGAAGAAAAGATATTTCTGCTGTGACTTAGAAAGCAGCTTCGTAGAAAAAGAATCAGTAATGGCTGCTTAGCCCACAAGCTGAGCAAGGGCGCACCTCAAAGCATCTTTGGTTTAAAGCCACTCGCCTCCATGCCTGCCTATCCCAGTGAATGCTAGGATGCATTCTGCAGAATGATGTTAACAAATAAATTTAATCTCCACTCAAGAGGATGAAAAGAATTGTCAGACAAAGTCTGGCCCCAGCAGGAATCCAGACACAGGCAACTGCTGCAGCTGCTATTTTTGGACAGAGTCAAGCCCCTTGCCCCTTGGTGCACCAGTTGCAGATGTTAATCAGACGTAGATGACTTCATTACGGATCAGAGTGACAGCAGTGGCCAGAAGCACCAAAGCTGGATACGCCGACGTGGCTTCATGGAAGCCTTTGGTCATATTTGGGACCTCCAGCTTCTCTTAGTTGCTCCTGTTCAGCATTACATGCCCACTTCCTAGGTAAGGATCTTGCTGGCAGCAGTCTTCCTCCCGAGGAAGCCAGTACCAGTGGAATCATTTTCCGCCTGTGCTCCAGTAATAGAAGCGTTACTCAGCCTCACAGCTAGCTAGACGTTGAGCCGAACACTACTTTTTCAGGGGCGGGGGGCTGAGATCTACCACGCTGCAGTCCCAAGAGCTGGCTTGGCTTTCAGCACCTGTGAATGTAGTTTAAAAAAATAAGTCTCCCCCCGCCCAACAAAAGGAAGCAAGAGAAAGGGAGGCAGGACAAAACGCTCTCACTGTGCCCTTGAGACAAGCAAACCAGAGCATTCTCTCGGGCTGCAGTTGCTATGAAGAGGAACGTTACTATTGCAAAGTGTTCCCAGAATCCACGGTGCTGGATAATACCCAAGAGACAGAACTGTACTTCCCTTTTCCCGAAGTTTGAATCCAAAAGCCAGGCAGCTGGAGGTCCAACTCCGCTCAGGAAATACAACCCAGCGGTGCTAAGGGTTGCTGGAACCTAGCCCTCTTTCTACATCCCAGAATTAAATTACCATTTCACTGCCAGTGCTCTAACTAGAAACATTTAAAAACCAGCATCACCAGCCGCACTCGCATTGCTCTAACAAAAGCAAGCTTAAACGTCCAGATATGCTTCAGGTAGAGCATGTAATAAGCTGAGCTGCTTCCAGGGACTGGGATATGTTGTATTAGCCCAGAGGGCAAGCTACGACAAATAGACCCATTTTCACCTAAGAGACCCAGAAAAGAACACGTTGACCACCAGAACTCCTGTGCGATAAACTGCACAAAGGCTACCATTGAAATAGGGTGTAGGTGGGAGCTGTAATCTGATACAAAGCTCAACAGAATAAATAGGAAACTCCCATGAACCTGAATAGTCAGGAAGGGATGTGGATCAACACCACGGTGTGGTCTCCTCCCTCTGCGCTGGCACTAGTGGCCGGAAACCCTCGGTCTCTCCTTGGCAAGCGAACGCACCGACTCTCCTTCCAGGGAACATTCTTTAACTCACAGCAGATAGCGAATACGTGAAACCAGACTCCTCCTTACCTTCAGGATCTTGTGCTGGGAACTGAGGGCCCCGTATCTGTTCATTGAATCTTGCTGGAAAGAAAAAGATTCAACAGTGCCATTAGATCCCAGAAAAAACTTACGGCAGGGAGAAACACGCAAGAGCACCTGCCCAGCTATTGCACCACCAGCAAGGTCCTGCTGCCCCTTCACACACCGGCACACGCATGGTGGCCAGGAACAACCCCACCAAGGTGGCCAGGAGAACGTGCAGCCTGAGCACGGCTGGAAAAGAACCCTTTGAAAACCACCCAGCCACCAGCTAATTAATTGCACTCGTGATTCACGTTCTGGGAGTTTTCCCCAGCCTTCTGTTCTTTATGCAGGACAGGTCCAGAGCTGAGCGAGCTTCCCACGGTAAACCCCCCCAAAAGCGGGCTGAGCACTCTCTGCAGCAGCTGAGGGGGAGGCAGACAACACCAGAGCTAAGGCTTTCGCCTACACACAAAAATTACACCATTTAACAAAAAAAAAAAAATAATTGATCACTAAGCAATTGAGTAAGCCTAAAGCAAACTCCTGTAACTAGGCACAGCTATCAGCCTAAGCTCAGCCGACAAACCAGCAGCGGAGAGGGATTTACACGTGTCCGTGGATGGGTCTGCCTGTGCTAAGGGTCACGTTCTTCTCCTTTGTCCCCAGGATACCGTTCTCCACTGCCGAGCGGCATCTCAACACGCCAGGTGTGAAAGCCACCAGCCACCCGTGCTCCAAGGCTTCGTCCCCACCGCGGGAGTGACACCTGAGCGGGAACACGCTGCAGCTTTTCCCCTCGCACGCATTTTTACAAACATCTGCTGGCATCTCTGGGTAGCTTAAAGCAACGTGGCTGAGCCACTAAGCAGGACCATGGAAGTGCAAACTAAGCACCATGCAGAGATTTCCACTACCACCCACAGTTTAACTTCTATGAGAAATACCCAGCAGGGTATGAAATATTACCAGCAAACGCGCCCAAGTGGCAAGAGAGCTGCCCAGCCATTAGAGTATTCAGATGTCCATCCTTCTGTAACAGGGTGACAGTCACCCACAGATGAGCAGGCTAAAAGCAATTCCTCTTCTCCAGCATCTCATCAACAGATGCTCTGAGAAAGGAATAAAACCAGCCTTATAACTTCAAGTGAACGGGACCCACTAACGCAGGGACGCATTTCTTCCTAACCCTCACTGAAGAATCCTTCTTCTTCCTGCCAAATGAGAAGTCCACAGGCTAGTGGAAATCATTTGACAATCCCTGGAGACAGAAAACAATGGATATGCTTTCCCCAACATCACCATGGCCTTTTTTTCCTCCATGTTCCCTGTGGTGTGCCTTGCATTCAATCTCCCCAGGATGCTTCTGTACCAAGAAACAGCAATTCTTTCCTGACTGCAGCACAGGACTCCCCGCTACACCAGAAGCTGACAATCAAACCGTCTATCGCACACGGGAGAGTAGGCAGAATAGCTCTCGCGCAACACAACCCTTCCCTAAGATGAAGTAAATCCTCACACACCAACAGCCTTGCAAGGTTGGGTCAGCCAAAGTTCATCTTGTACCATACACGCTCGTGGTCTTTCACGCCTTCCAGACACCAGCACCGGCCTCGTGACTGTGGTGGTACTAGAAAAATCTTTACCATTATTACATACGTGCTCTGAGGAATAAACCAGACCTACCTTCTCCTTGTTGAGAGCTTCCTGAGCTTCTAGCTTATACACTAAAAAGTCTAGAAAGGGAAGAAGAGAAGACAGTTTAATGAGCTGGAATTTAACAAGGATCTGGTTTATATTTTGGTGGGGGGAGGGAAGGAGGAAGTCAGCCCCTTGCTGAGCAAAAGGCTGCAACTCAGCAAGCTGGAATGCAGATCCTGCTAGGAGATGCCCTCAAAGATGGTAGTAGTTTCCATGAGAGCTGTCCCACCCATCTAGACTGGCCCAAATGTTCTTCCTTTCCCATTCTATGGGGAAGTGCATTGGTGGCTTCCTACTTCAGCACACAAACAGCTACGCTTTGATGTCACTGACACTGTGATGTCGCTGACGCTGTGCGAGCATTTGGAGTGCTCTGAAATAAGAGATGAGTCTGTCAAAGAGAAATCAAAGCTCCGGTGAGACCCAAAGGAACTCATCTGCTGACCTCATCTGTGCCACCTTCTTAAAACGGGAAGGTCCCATGATAAGATAACGTTTATTAGGACGCTTCACTTTCTCAGTCGGTCCTCACCAAATAAAGGAAAGACAGAAATGCAGCTTCTCCCCCAGCTACACAGCCACGTAGCTGCAGCCAACCCTGGATGCTGTATGTCAGCATCTGCAGAAATGCAGTGCGTGTAGGAGTAACGTACGTTACTCCACATACCGGTTTTGAAAATAAAACCCAAGCTATTAAGTTGCCAGCAACAATCAGGTGCAAAGGGGCCTGACATTTCAGCAGACCGCTCCATGGAAAGGTACATGAGCTGATCTGTTAGCTGTCGACTTCCTGCTGTATTTCATGGTCTTAAAATATCCTGCGTGTGTACATCTACATTTGTGGATCACCTTTAAAGGATCTGACAGGCTGCATTGCCCATGTATTATGGAGTGCAGAGATGCTAAAGCAATTAAGCTCAGCAGCTTCAGATCACTTTTATAAGAAAGTTCACATATTTCCAAGAAAAAAAGCACGGTGTAGTGCCAGGTTTAGCTGTCACTCACAGTGCTCAAACACCATGCCGTGGGTATTGTTTCTCACAGATTAGACTAGGGACATCTGTGGGAATACGAGAGAACAGGACCCACCTCCCAGCACCTTTTGCCCATGGGCAATGGACAAGTCCATTAACTATTCTCCAGGCAGAAACCGGGGATGAGTCTCACCCGGGGGGCCTTAGTAACAGCCATACATGGCCCCGAAGGCAGAAAACACTTTGGGTCCCACAGACACCTCTCCACAGGACAGCTGGAGGGCTGGCTGGCCACCGCTATGCCGCCCACGCAAGAGACTCACCTTCTTTCGTCTTCTTGTGTTCCCCTCGCTCCTTCTGCAAGGATCGTTCTAGCCGGGATCTGTGCTCATACACCACTAGGGAAGCAGAAAGAGGCAGCGTATGAGATAAATCCTGAAATTTCTTCCCACATATTCTTTTCCCCAGACCAGGCCAGGTGTCTCACAGGTCACGCAACCAGGGGCACACGTGGACCTCAAATCCTGCTGTGAACTGGGCCAGCGAGCGCCCAAGAGAGTGGACGTGGGCAAAAGAGCCTTCCCTGTTCTGAGTGGCCTGCATCACTCTGTGTCTAGGCTTAAGCACACGGTAGCTCACCTGTAAAATCCAGAGCAAGCACATCAAGAGTCCTCAAATACATGCAGATACCTGATGTCGAGAACAATGGAAGGGTCAGGTCCAGCTACAGGCTGTTTGCGCTTTGTCAGCCGTGACTAGGTAAGGTCTGGAGCGGGATGGGAACGGTTGGACTAGAGACGACGCATATTCCTGATATAACACACCAGTCTCATCCCGCGATGGCTTTAGTGGCCAGTGGCTAAACTGTATATTTGTGGGCCAAATCCACTACCAGGCTCCGCATAGCCAGAGCCTTCCAGGTCATCTCTCCTGTAAAGGCATCAGCAGCATGCAGGACACACGCTTTCTTCCCTTCCTTCCACAGACAACCAATACCTGGCCCTCAGGCCACCAAGGAGAAGCGAGCCAAGCAGTTCCCTCTCCCGTTACGCACAAAAGAGCATCCGCACTCCGCACAGGAGCTGAGAAGGGAGAGGGATGAGGCTGCTTCATGCAGCAGCCACATGACAAATGTAACTGCCAGAGAAGCTTCCTGATGGATGGCGATTTTAATCCACTCTGATGTCTGAACGCTAACCAAGAGCTTTGCCTGAGCCACAGCCCTCAGCTGCAACAGGCTCCTCCAGCCCCTGCACAGAGACCCCCACCACGCCAGAACGGCTCCGGGCTGCCAGTCAGAGGGGAGGGGTGATAAAAGAACCGTGCCTTCAGAGCCAAGATCTCTGGGGCGAGTTGTGCCCTGATGCACAGTCTCCGGGAAAACGAACGAAGTGGGATGACATCTGCAAGCATCAACCAAGTGCTAACCCGTTCCTTGTTGAAGTCTTGCCAAGCCAAGAGCCCCAGGTGACTCCCGCTCTCCCTGCAAGTGAATCTGCACAGACTGCCAGCTCCACGCAGGTCATATGGGAGCAGCAAAGGCAGCGCACGTCCTGCATTAACAGGGGGCTCGCTGCCCAAGGGCAGAGACTCCGATCCGGGTAAATAAGAGACAACACATCCATAGGTGTAGCTAATATTTTACAGCATTGACCATCAGTGGCACCAAGCCCATGGTAGTGCAGATGTCACTCAATATACACATAGAGCTCAGATAGTTCTGGCATCCTAAAAAAAATAAAAAAAGTCAAGCTAGGACATTTTTCTAACCAATACTAAAGATCATTCACAAAATGTGCACAAAGAGCCCATGGAGACTGTCAAGATCCATGCAACTTCCCGCTCTGTCACAGTAACCATCCACAGAACTCCCAGCCTCCCTAAGCCTGGGCTCATCCTGCGCCAAGCTCAGTCCCACCCCAGCTCGAGGGGCCGTTCCCTTGGCGTACATCCACGTCCAAGCTGTCTCCACTGACCCGTCACTTTTGACCTCCCTCAGGGAGCAGGAAGGGCCAGTGTCCTAGGTCAGGAATTCCTGTTGTCACCAGCCGTGCTATCTCCTTCCTTCTCTGTTACCTCCCTCGGTTAACACAGACAGACATCCCAACGGGGAGGATGCTTCCCCTGGGCTCAGCCACTTCACTCACATTAGTTTCCTCACTTCAAAGGAAAATATATTCTCCAAACCATTACAGCAGAAATATTGGGTTTCAACCTGGAAGGATTTTCTCCCTGCTGAGCACATCGGTAAGCAGCAACCCATCGCTGCAGCTGTCCAGGAGTCTGCTTCAGTGACAGCTTTATTTTCAGAAACACTTTTCCCAACAGACTACTCCGATGTCACCCCAAGGGCTTCCCCAGCCCGGCTAAGCACACAAAAGACTGTGGGTGCTTCTTCACCACATGCTGAAAAGCCTTGTTTGATGACACTGTTGTCTTAAGGACATCAGCCACTTCCCAAAAGACTTGTGAGCTCTGGGCACTTATGCTGCTGCCACGAGCATCTCACTTTTTTTCCCAGCCCGCTCTAGCGGAGCACCTGAGGACGAGTCTTTGATGCGATGGGAACTTCACACCAGCAAGAAGAGTCAGGGCTGCTGGGACGATTAGGGACGCCCAGCAATTCACGGGTTTGACCGTGCCCTTTCACGCACCCTGAGCTTCCAGCCTGCATTTGCCTCAGCAGCTCTGGGCTTGGAGGAATTCCCCATGTTGGGGTTCCTCCTGCAGGCATTTCATTTCATTTTCTAGTAACCTGAGTACACTGGACGAAAAACTGAGTCTATGACCAGGGTTAGAAACAGGCCTGCGCAGATGACCCCAAGTTACCGGGGGCTATCGATCTCACACAGTAAATGGGAAACTAAAGCAGAGGAAAGCATCTGTCACGGACTTGTGCTGACACCCATAACCACAAATCCTGACGCAAGCACCACAAAACAGATGAGTCTTCAGGAACAGCTCTACATCATAGGCCGTTTAGTCAGAAATTTAGGACACAAAATCTGGCTTTCCTGACACTTTTTTTTTTTTTTAATAAGTAAGATAAGTTGAAGTAACCTCCAGTGACTAGAAAAAAAAGTTGTAATCTCTCATCCATTCCTCCAGAGCTCAGACAAGGCGGGTTCAGCTTTGCACAAAGCAGCAAGTGCTGCATGAAGTAGTCTCTCTACTCATCTTTGTGGTGCAATACAGCAACAACTTCGCAGACCAAAGTGGCACTGTATAGCTTCAGAGGACAGGAAGCCAGGAAGTCCTTAACAATTTGCAATTACAAAAGAGAATGGAGGGTGGTCAGTGTCTAAATCCAGGCTGGAATTCAGCCAGAATTCAGCACTAAAGCATCGTCACCTGCTGCCAAATGAGCTAAAATGCAGAACTGGAACTGCTGAAACAATGAAATCCCTTGCAGTGCCTTGCCTTTGAGAAAGAACAACAGGTCGGGCTTTCCACAGACTCATTCTCATTTTCAAAGACCACAGAAAACAGGGTGATTGTGTGAGGGGGTTGCTTCATGCCCCAGAGTACCAAGATAAACATCTGCCAGGGAGCGTTTAACAGATCCATTACAGGAGAGCGACTCCAGCCTTGCCAACAGTCCCAGGTTTTACTCTCCTGTTCAAGGGTTTTCCTTTTGCCCCTGCCTGGGAAAAGCCACAGGCACACCTTAGCTCCCTGCTTTCATGGACCAAGGCCCCAGAGGTCTCAGATTTGCTCCTCTGGTCCTGCTAACACTACGCACAGCGCACGGTTTGTTCGGCCACTTCTGTGCCGGTAGCACATACTGTGGGAAGAGTCGTCACGCTGCCCACGGCTCACAGCTCCAAGCAGCCCCCAGCACAGAGATCAACGTTAACTTCCAGACTGCACTGTGCTCCTTCCCCCTCAGGGATAATCACCCAAGAAAAGCTTTCTTCTCTGTTGTTGTCCTTGCTAGAGGCACCAGATAGTCCCGCCAGTCTCCATCCAACCAACACAACTGATCACCCCCATGGCACCAGTCACTCAGGCTCAGGAATCATCCAGAGCAAGGGACAAGGGGAGCAGAACAAAAGCCAAACTCATCGCACCTCCCTCTCTAATCCAGACTGATGGCAAAGGAAAGACAGATCGGGTAAAAGACACCCGATGGTGGGACAGGAGTGCGGCATCCTCACGCTCAGCCACCGTGCAGTGGCAGCCCGCTGTAAGAGAGAATTCCTCCACCCCAGACACCAGTTCGATGTGCCATTGTCAGGGCATATCGGGAACCTCCGGCAGAAGCGGATGGAACTATAAACGCACCCTTCCTTCCCATCTGCTCAAAGGATGCTGTTTGTTAGTGAAATGACCCAAATAAAGTCTCTCTAGTCGCACTCCGAACCTCCAGGCAGCAGCATGCTCGTACATATACACACCTACGGAAAGCGGGAGGTGGCAAAGCAACACTTTGCTTAAAGCCACCTGCTACATAACTCAGCGTGGCATGAGTTTGGGCTGGGGCTGAGACAGAACAGATTCACCTGGAGCGCGCAGCAGGTCGCAGCCTTCCAGACTCTGTGTAATCCGCTCCGAGTCTCGTGACACAGCAGAGTCCCTCAAATCACAGCCCATAAGGGAAAGCCCAGAATTTATTTGGTGAGTTGTCACCCCACCCAGCAGAAACTGAAGAGATGAAGGGACAGAAAAGCCAAGCAGATTCCTCCTGGATTCCATCTGGACCACAATATAAAAAAAAGCATCTTCTGGGTCGCAGCAAACTGCTACCTCTGCATGCAGCAGCAAGAGCCGGCCAGGACACGGGGCACCAACCACCAGGACACGGGGTTGGACAGGGTCACACAGACCCCAACACCTCCCTTCCTCCTCACACCATGCATTCTACCCTACAGCAAAGTCAGAAGCTGCTTCGCTCTTATTTGAGAGGGTAGATGAGACCCATTTCCCCGCGTGCAGGCAGCGGAGGAGAGCACACGGGACAGGCAGTGCTGGATTCAAGGCAGCTTTGCTCCCTCCTCCACTTGCTTTCCTTTTTTCCTTTCATTCAACTCTTGGCCCAACTCTTACACTTTCAAGCTTTATTTACAGAGGCTACCAGAAGCTTTACCCATATATTGTACTCTGATAGAAGAGGAGTAGGAAATGCTGACAGGAGACCCCCGAAGCACTGGTTACACAGTACTGAACTCCACTTCAGAATAACACGTCCTCCTTTTGTACAGCTGGAAAGACAGAAATCCAATGCAGAAGACGGAGCAATTAAAGTCGTGCAACAAGTCAGTGCAAGGGCAGGGATCGAGCCGAGAGCCCCGACTCCGCACTCTCCGGCGTTCAGCACCGAAGCGCTGCAGGGAGCAGCGCTGCAAGACAACAGCACGAGAGCCACGGCCGTACGTACAAGATACCACTGCACTTTCACACTTCCACGAACATGGCTCCTATCTGCCAATTTCTAGGCTGCTTCTACCATCCAAATCCAAAAAGAAGCTTTGCCTTTGTTAAAATTGTTGGACAAGTAAGTGTCTTCTCAAAATAAAAAGTGTATCCATGGCAACAACTGTATTTAGGAATGGGAGGACTGACAGAGGGTTAGAAACCCCAGCAACAGGCTACAGCTCTGCCATTCAAACGTATTTGGGTGAAGAAAATATTATGAGCCTCAGTCGTTTGCTTGAGCCTGCTGTTCCCAAAACTTGGGTTCCCTGAGGCTAACGCCGTCCGCTCATTCTCTGAGGAGCCAGCCCCTCTCTCCAAGAGAGGCAAGAGATGCTGAGACACCAGAAAAGAACGTGGGCTAACTTCTGTCCTGCTCATCTGCGCACCTCGGGAACAGGGGATGCAGGTGGGAATCACTGCGGCTGGGACCCTGCAACACACGAGGAGCTGTGTGACTGCCTTGTGAGAGAGCAAGAAATGGAAACAACACGTACGATAATGGCAGTGAACCTGTACGCACACTGGATCAATTCATGAGATCGATTGTTTGTTGAAGGCATGTTTCCTTGAGACAAACAAAACACGTACGCCACACTGCTTTCCCAGTTTACAGGTAGAAATACACAACCCCGAGCACCAGAAGCCTATGGACAAGGTTACATTTGCATGCCAGCACCACACGCAGCACCAGGAAAGATTTAACCCTAAAAGGCACATATGTTGAGTCACAGACCTGCAGAATTCCCCAGCAATACAGGCTATAGAAACAACGGCACTGGATTCACTGGATTATGTCACAGAGGTCATAACGGAGAGCTCATATTTGATCTTATTCTGAGGAAGAGCTCTTGATTTAAACTCTACAAACTAAACGCACTTGTTGGAAGAAAAAGTATTCAATGAATCTCTTGGCCTTGAGTCACTAGAACCACTGGCAAACAATATTTTGTCCACATAAAATTCATTCTGTGCGCACTCCAGAACCAACCCATCCTCCAGCATTACACACAGCTGCTGGCTACCAAAGAGTGGGTTCCCACCAAACCTCTCTACAGGGAGCTCAGCAAATCCCTCTAGAGACCCCAAATCTAGCGACAGGTGCTGGAAACGTAGCTGTGGCAGACACTGTAAGGCCAAAATGATAGACCAGACAAAGCAGATAAGAGTTCAGCAGCGGAGTAACATGTTCTCAGCCTTCCCTACTGAGATCCCTCCATGGGCTAAAATGTCATTCTCCCACAGTTAGACGTTTACGTAGGAGGACAAATGAGGCGGGGAATATACGTATTACGCTTGCCTTCTGGCAACTCTTGCCAGAGGAACGAAGTGCTGGTCAGTGGACTCAGAAAAGCCAATTCCTCCTCCTCCTCCTCCCTTCTTTGCCCGCTCTGTGCTGTAGCATCTACCACCCCCTAAATAGGCTGGCAAGACTTTTCTAGAGTCACAGACCAATCTCGTGATACAAGGATGAGTTTGTCTCCTTGCAAAGGCAATGGGCAGTAAACAGTATTACAACAAACTTTATTAAAGGACCTCTTGCCTCTCTATCCACTTTCCGGACAGATGCTCCTGCAGAGCCACATCTCAGAGCCTGCCCTCCCGGCCTCTCTAAGTCCCGTTTACATTTTTAAAGCTTTACATTTCGAATGTCACAGGACTAGTCTTTACAGCCAAAGGGAACTACGGGAAGAAGAAATGGAATAGACGTGACGCAGCTGAACGCGCCAATCCAGCGCACTCCGTTCCCCCTGCTGCTGCGAGCAGCAATTCAGATTCAAGGCTATTCTAATTCTAGACAGCAAAAGGGGGAAAGAACAGGCAACGATGTCGTCTCAGAGCTCCTGGAAGCCCAAAGCCGAACCTTGCTCCACTGACACATCCCGCTTGTCGCTGGGCTGTGCGGGAGAACCACCCGCAGATAACGCTGGGAGAGAGGGAAGTTCCGACGGTGCGGGCGCAGACGGAGCGCAGGTCACTCACCTTGGAGCTGGGCAGACAGCGCTTCCTGCTGCTGCTTGTACTTCTGGGCCAGGGCTTCGGCGTTCCGCACCTTTTGCTGCAAGTGATTGTACATGAAAACTCCCGAGCCCAGACACGCCACGGTCACCAGGCAAAACCCGGTCTGCAGAAGCCCCTTCTGCCTCCTCGAACACATGCCGGTACCCATGATGGGGCCGAAGGAAAAGGATGTAGCACTGCCGCTCCTGCGTTGCTAAAGCATCTGATTATTTTTGCCCAACAGCCCCTTTTTCCTCCGCAAATTCGCAAGATGCGATCGCAGTCTCGCCTTCGCTCCTTTCCAGCCCTCAGGGAAGCTGAAGACGCTCCAGCAACGTTTTATTCCTCATCGCCCACCGCAGAGGAGCGCAGCACCGGTGTGCGAGGGGAGCAGCCGGGGTGCCGGCAGCCGCATCCTTCGGCTGCAAACCGCTCCGTGGGACCGGCCCGGGAGGCGGCTCGCTGGGGGCTGCCGGGCCGGAGGGGAACCGGCGGAGGGGAGAGAGGAGGTGGAGGAAGAGGAGGAGGAGGA
>VXBL01010366.1:463486-496589 GCA_013400195.1 Aramus guarauna
CCCCCGGCCCGACACGGGGCAGAGCGCCCTGGGGTGCCCAGCCCCTGCCCGCATCGCCCCGGGGGGTGCGGGGCTGTCCCTCACCCCGCTGAGGCCGAGGGGAGCCGCCACCATCATCATCATCATCCCCCCCCGAGCAGATTTGAGCCACCAGCCTCGCCCACGCGTTTGTTTTCCCCTCCCTTCCCGAAACCTGTTGCCAAGAGGAGACAGATGAGGGATACCTGTGCTAATGAACCAGGAGGACATCTGCAAATGATTTCTTTACAAGCTTAAGGTGTTTAAGAGCTGTGGTTGCTTCTCAGGAAAATAGCTGATAAAGGCATGTAAGAAGAGTTAGGCTTCTTCAAGGTGTTTTAGGCAGCTGTTGTCCTTAACGTGGGCTGGTCTGTCCTGGCAGAGCCCGATTCTTTCATCCACGGATGTGGTGCAGAGCTGTGCTGTTAGCAGACAGCAGAGAACAGCCCTGCTTCATGGGACGGACAAAGCTCTCTGGAGCCTTGCCCACGTTCTGAGCCTAGATCGACTGTTTAAGACCCCTGGGTTGATAACGAATCTTGCTGCACCAACAGCCTGTCAGGTTGGCTCATCCCTTATCTGAGCTCACAGGGATACTTCCTCCGGAATTCTGCCAAGTTCCATATTTCAGGCATCTGGGGAATAAGCAACAATCATAACAATTAATTCTTCAGTAGCAATTTCCCTCTAAGAATCATGCACGGTTTTGTAAATGTTAATCAAATGAGCTTTACGGTAGTGCTGGGAAATAGCTGAATGGCATTCCTCTGGCTCCCTAATTTGCAGATGGGCAAACTGAGGCACAGCATTCCTATAAGGTTATGATTTATCCAAAGGAGCCACATTTTTTATGGTTGAGGTTTTTTTCCAAACATTTTGAGTGTATTTGGTATGTTGTTTGAGGTGCCTGCCAGAACAAGGGTGAGACTCAGCCTACTGGAAATGGGGTGATTTGGCTCACAGTCCTGGCGCTGAGTCCAGCTTCCAGAAAACACGATATACTTTCCCTAATGAATTAACTGATTATTCCAGATTTATTGCTTAGCTCTTTCTGAAAGCCAGAATACCCCTAATGTGATGCTCCGTGCAGCCTACGTCTGCCGTGGATCCTTTGCATGTAGGACCAGGGATAATCTTGGTGCTGATTCACATCTCCTCAGTCCAAGAGACACCCCACCTCCGCTACGTAGACAGCGGGCATCAGACAGCCTTACTGTCCAACTGTTCCTTTACATAAGAGTCCTGGGGGGTTGTTGAATGCTTCAGCATCTCTTCAGGCTGTTTGTCACGAGCTGGAATGTCTTTTGTCGGCGTCTTGAGGACTGAGGAGGCAGCCTGTGGGATGAGGGATTTGAGTCTCAGTTTTGCCTCTATTCAGCACATTCTTCCCCCCCCTGCCCCCTCCTGCTCCCATTAATTACTTCCTCATGTGCTGGTTTCTGTCTGAGAAACACTGGGAATTTCTGAGGTTTTGACAGAAAGGATTCTGGAAAATGCTAAAATCCTGAGTTAGGGAATGTCTATCTGAGAAAGATTTGATTGATGAAGTTTCTGCAATCTAGCATTTTACTCTTCTACCACTGTAAGAAGCCCAGTTATAGATTTAGCTCCATATTTCTGCAACAGATCTAGGGCCAGATGAATAGCACAGCCCCAGCAAAGAGCAAAGGGTTTGCTTCTTGCTCGTGCTCTGCCAGTATTTGTGTTATGTGGCCTGCTAGTGAAATCCCAGTAAACCGAGAGCTGATCCCACTTCCCCTGCTGTCAGTGACAAAATCCTCCACTTCCGTCCCATTCTTCCACATTAAAAAAAAAAAAAAAGGAAAGGAAAAAAAAGGAAAAAAGACCCCATGGCTTTAGCTTTTCTTATGTTTTCCAGTTTTCAGGAAAAGCTAAACCGCAGGACCGCAGAGAACTCAGGGTATCTCAGTAGAGCACTCATAATAAACAGCCAATACCAGAGCAAGCTTGGTCAAAAAATGGGAAAATAACAGTAATGAGACTGGACTCCCTTACTCTAGGGATCATCCCCCCATAACTGAAGTCTCTGTTCTGAGACCCACAGCGCAAACCCGCATCTTCGGAGAGTTCATTTTTTATTGCACCTAGTTTGTATTTAATATTTTAGTCTGAGTAGATCTTTATGCTTCTCTGACTGGTGTAGATCAGAAGTTCTCTCTGGCAAAGATTTCTATGCACCGGATGAAAAGGGGACACCCTGATGATTTTGCAAGGCCTAGGTTGGATATTTACCTGCTATTCATTTTTGTACTTTTTTTCTTGTAACCTGAAAAGGGGCTGTCACAGCAGCCAGCTCAGAGGGTACTTCCCTGGGCAATTTACTACAACTTCCCACGTCTCTAAAGGTCTACAACCACTAGGCACGGGCATTTTCAAGAAGATACAGAGGAGGAGAGAAGGACCCTGAGCAAACTGACCATAGGTGACAGCTCTCTTCAAATCCAACTCGGAATGCTTTGTGCCTCAGGGATTATCTGATCATCTCCTTTTGCTTCCTCTAATCCAATGGGTGATCACATCTGATGACAGCTTTAAAATAATAATCTGAACAAACCCAGCAATTCGCATGGGAAAGCTCAGGCTGTATGTACTTGGAAAGAAAATGCCACTTTTTCCCCTGTAGAGGAAACCATGAGTATTTACCATCTGCACAAATATTGCAGTCTTGGAAAGCTCTGTCCTTTTAATCAGAGCTTTGGATTTCATAGCAGGCATTTAATCGGCTGTGGGAGTGTTTTCAGCCAGGTTATGTAAAAGCTGTCAAGAAACCAAGTGTCTGAAAAAGATGCATGTAAGAAATGTGCTAGCAGGAGACAGAGGGGAGGCTTTATTATTTACTGATCAAATCGGCAACGTACACAACCCGTTGGGTTTGGCTGTGGCCCTGTAGCCCTGAAACCTTAATGGGTCTTGCAAATACCTTGCAGGGAGACCCACTGCAGGAATCTAGTGCGTGAATGTTGGAGGGGATAGGCTGAGCACGAGGAGCTCGAGGCAGGAGGCTAGCGTATGAGAAATGACAGGCACAAATGTTTAAAAAATAAAGTGGGCATCTGTGCATGTATGTGCATGAATTTGCAGCGTTAGGAGTGTCTGCATGTCGTGCACCTCCTGGAGGAGCCTGCCTTACCCCACAGAGAAATTCCCAATTAATTTCTTGCAGGAGTGAAAGTGCCCTAAATTAAACAATTCCTAGGGGCAGCTCCCATCTCAGTCTCTCCAAGGTTAAGGGGTGGGAAAGCTGAACCATTCCTTCCTTCTTGTAACAAGAAGTGACAGCTTCTAATTAGGATCCATTAGAGGGTGCCCCAGGGAACCGATGGGACCATTTTTCAGAATGCATTGTTGAAATTATTTTTTGTCTTAGAATGGCATGTCAGCTCAGTTATCTTCCCCAAGCCTACGTATGTACTTTGAGTCATCTCACTGCTGTGCCATGCCTAAAAGTAAGCATATGAGGTCTCAGGAAATGTTGATGCTCTCACAGCCTCGTCAGACCTTAGGGACAAGCGCTGAGCAAACTGTGGGCATGGCCGTGCTATAGGAGAATGCGATTGGGGGAACGTAATGAGCACAAACCCTGACTTTTTGAGGTACAAGTTTCTAGGGTCAAACTCATCATCTAGAAGAGTATTCCATAGAAACTGGAGCTCACGGAGATCTGTGCTAACCTCCACAACTACTAGAAGATGTGTCAACACAGCCAGCAGGCTGACCCCAGTAGAAAGCCACTATCCCTCTATAAAGACTGTTGGTAACTTCAAGTGCACAGAACATATTTTAACTATAGAGCAATAAAGGTACGGCTACCAAGATAAGCTGCCTCCTCGAGTCCCTGAAGAGTCATATCCTACCCCGGTTTAGTGTACAGCAGTGTTCCCAGTCCGTCGGTAAGAGCTCAGCTGTCCAGTAGAAAGGCCAGAGAAGCACCTTGCACCAACACTGTCAGAGATGCTCCAAAATGCATTCAGGGAGCTCAAATAATTTTGAACCCACCTTACTGAAATTCACCCTGATGATTTTGAATTTAGTACAGGATCCAGGCTGGAAGGAACCTGTCCCCATGCAGCTGAGATCGCGAATCGATGACACATGCAAGACTAACCGTATTCGATAATGGCAGACACCCCTCAACAACTTCTTGTAAGACCATTCCAAGACAACTCATATTCAGCACCCATCCAAATTCCAGCAGAAAGCGGTTGATGTCTGGATGTTTTGGCATGTTACTCGGTACTTTCCTTAAAACATCAGCTCCCAGAGTCAAAGCATTATGAAAGAAACTCATTATTCTTTAAAAAAAAAAAATATCTGTATTCCAAACACAGTGACAAAAAAATTCCACAATGTGAACTATTGCATCTTAATTCCTCTGGAAAAAGAAAGCATATTTGCTTTTTAATTCCTTCATCTTTCACAGTTTGGACTGGTAATCTTCAGGCAAAGAGGATCCCTTGCCTTAAGAAGAAGCTTTTCTGAACCAGTCTGTCATTTGGGTTCCTTTTTAAATGAAAGCAATGAGAACGGGTTTCAAAGGGACAAAACAAAGCAAGAAGGGGCAAAGAGCATTTCTCCACAGAAAATGCATCACAGTACAAGGAGAGCCCTGTGACTCCATTGCCTGTTTGTTTGCAGTGTCTGCAGCACACGTGAAGCCGTTTAAAAGGAAGCTGGTGCCCTTTAAATTTGCGCAAAGTCTTTACTGCCTTACCAAGGTACAGACATTTTTATTAGAGCCAGGGAGCATTCCAACTCCCAAAGGCAATAAAATCGCAGTTCGTCAGAAAACAATAGCAAACTAGCAAAGGGGTTTTTTTGGTTTGTTTAGGTGCTGCTAAACTTGCTGCTACTGCCTCTGTCAGTGGGGTTCCCGTATCAGCCCCCCCTTTCCCTCTATGGCACCAAGACACCTTCTATCCCTAAACTCTCCCAGGGCTGCTGCCTCTGGCCCCAGCCTCCGCAGCGTCACGTCTGCGGGACTCAGCCTGTTCCCCAGGGCTTGTGAGCCTCTGCTGCTCAACTGAAGGGCCCGGGGACTCGGGCTCCGCGCTCTGCTCAGCCCCAGAGCATCAGGTGGCCAAGTCCGTGGTGGCACAGGCTCCTTTTTTTTTTTTTTTACTGTATTCTTTTGTCTCTGTATCAGGTTATGAGCAAGAGATGCCAGAAGCCTTTGCACATGGCTAACGTGGATAAAGCCTTAACTGTCCATTCCAAAGAAGCATTAGTGGAAAAAGATGGTTGAACTGGAGGAAAGCCAGCGAGGCAGCGAGCGAAGCCCTGCCCGCCCACGAGGCGGTCGGCAGTGGGAAGGCGAGGTGGGGGGAGAGGAGGGAGGACGCTTGTGGAGCAGCGGGAGAAGAGCTTGGCAGGACTAACCGCAGCCTGCTGGGCTCAGCCACAGATACGAGCCTTCCTCATCTTGAGGGCGAGGGAATTTGTCTCCAGAATTGCAGTTTCCTTCTATTCCACATGGGCTCTGTCCTAGCCGGAGAGAAACAGTGCCATAGAGAGAGAGAATATTGGCACTAGCTCCACAATTTTTCTTCCTACGTGACCACCGAGTGTAACAAAGTCCAGTGTTAACCAGTGATGAATAGCGTCTGTACCGCAGAGTTTCAGACTCACTGTGTTCACATTCACAGGCTGTAACACAACCTGGTGAAGGGCTCCAGACATCGGTATGACCAAGACAGCATTTTGCAATTCTTTCCAGCACCTCGGTGATGCTGGGGTTTATTTCTTCCTTTTCAAAAAGTAACCCAGAGAGGGACTATTCTACAAACCACAACAAAACATTGCTCCCTGGCCTCATCTTGTAGCATATATTTCAGAAAGTCTGCATCAGCCACACCATTCTGGGTTGTCCAACAGTTTCTCACACAGTTGGGAGGCAGGATTTTGTAGGTACAGCCATTGTCTTTGCTGCGCGTGATGTGCCATTTGTCACTGTACCCTTGGGGGGGAATTGCTGGGAAAAACAGAGAGGGCTTTTTAATTGTATTCCCGTATGACTGGTTGTCTTAGCCAAGACTGGAGCCTCATGAGGCAGCCCACTTCTCCGACAAACAGATAACAGCGAGAGGAGAAGGCAGCAGCACGGAGCTAACACAGCACACGCAGCAGCAGATCTACATGTAGACCCCTGGTTCCTCCTCCAGGATTTTCCACTGCATCATGCAGCATCTTGGGATGACAGAGAGATGTGAATTATTCTACTTCATGGTGTCACTCCAGTGGTTTTTCCAGGAGAAGCTTCATGGCTGCACAAGAATTCTCTTGGAATCACCCAGTCTCATCAGTTGGACACCGGGCTTTTTTGTTTTACTTTAGGTTTGGGTTTATGCTGTCTAGTTGTCTACGATACATTTTGATCATCAAGCTGGAAACATCACCTATGAGCAACATAAGCTGGTGTCCGTGCATGTTGGGTGTCAGCCAGAGAGATTTCAATCTGGATTTTAATACCCTCATAAGACAAGAGCTTAGGTCATACCTGCTTTGCCATCGTCTCTTAACTGTGGCCATCAGCAGATACGACACGGATTTAGGGTGAGATTTTCTAAATTGCTTAATGATTGTTGATTTTAAATAGAACAGACTTGCCTGAATCATGTATTTGTTTCTACAAATTTCATTCAGTGTCTCACTTTTCCTGCACAGAGATGCTTCGTTGATTCTGAGGTCCACATCTGTTTGCAGAACAGTGACAAGAGGATCTCATCCACCACTCAAACCGATCGCCTGGGAATCCATGTAAGGTGGTTGTCTTCAGCGGCCTCCTTCCAGTTGTACATCTCCAGCTGGCATGGAATGGATATGTTTAATGGTAAGAATTCAAGAGGGAGAACAACATGGAGCTATAAAAATGGAAAACAGCTCCTGTTCTGTATTAACCTGTCAAAAATTCTCTCCGTGGCCAACAGTCAAGTTGACACTAAGCTAATTACAGAAAGACGTCTAAATTCAGAAAATTGTTACCTGCCTGTATTTCCAGCTCTACAGAAGTCTTAAAGTACCGTTGCTCATTCGCCTCCCTGCACACATACAAGAGGCCGTACTTGGGAGAGAAAATCTGCAGAAGTGCCTGTTACTGTCATAGATCCTGTGGCTGTACACCCAAACAGCCGATTTGGCACGCAGGCACTCAGCTCTCGCACAAAAATGCACGTTCTAGCCAGCACTGCCTGCAAACTCAACCTCAAGGAGCAATTATAGTCACATAAACTCTGTTTCTAACATAACGCTCAACAACAAGCCTTGTGGAAAGTGACTCTCCCGGCCCCGTTTATATGATTTAGACAAGAAAAAACCCTCTTTAAGGCAAACTAATTCAAGCGCCTCTTCCCCAGATCATGCGGGACTGTCGATGGTTAGTACACTGCCTGTTAGACTTAGTTCTACCGTGCACTGTCAAATACCCTGAGGAACATAGCACGGGACAAATGTGCTGATACTCAAGCTTTTGATCTCTGAAACTCTGCCAGTTACTCCCCTCTTGCCCTGCTCCTTGTTGCAATTTGCTCCCACCAGACTTGCCATCTGGCATACGGATAGAAAAAGGGGAAACCTGGAAGTGACTGGCAACCCACCGCATCTCTTGCCCCGGGCACCGGCTGCCCCACGAGGACAGTCAGGAGCAGAGAACGGACTCTTCTGGTAGGGGAAAGAAGGATTATGATGTGTCCTTCCTCAGCAGCCTAGAAAACTCAGATGGTCCTGTAGCAAAGATATAATGTCCCTTCCGATGAATGTGCCAGTGTCCGCGCTAGCACCAGCATCTCATGGCTTGGGTTTTTGGGCGCTTCATGAGCCAGTGTTTGCAAAGATCTCTAAACCTGGACTTGCAAGGGCTCCCAGCCTTCGTTAAGGACTGGAAGGGCGGGGTTGCTTTGTGTGTCTGTACTTTTAAAAATTAACACATTTTTAAGAAAGGATCTGGCAAAATTGACAGCAAGAGAACTATTTCATAAAAAGATCGTGTATACGGTATACCAAGTACAGCCAGGGAGGCACGAGGACCTAATTCCCCCTTGGTGCAGGGAGGTGCAATGCCAAACGTTCCTTTACAGACACTGAGAACTTGACCTCAGGTACACGAGTAAGTTGCTTAAATAATTGCAGCAGCAGAAAAAAGGAGGATTAGTTTTCTTGTCTACTCTGTAGCTGGGACCAGATTCATCACTGGTGTAATCCCACTGATTTCACTGCAGTCACACTTGGGATCACTTCGGGATTTTGAAGGCTATGTTAATGCTCCAGGATGCTGCACTCGCAGGCTTTCCCAAGCATTAGCATTCTGATGTGGTATCCCATAATACAGCACCGAGAATTTTAGAATAATAACGAAGCAAAGATGCCTGCTGTCACCCTTGCTAGCTAATTATAGCAGCATGGACAGACTTCCCTTGCAGAATTCCATATGCCGTGACTATATGCACGATGAATAAACCATATTAAAGAGGGAAGGCTGAGAAGACATTTCTGATTTTGAAATCCTCTAACCCTAAAGTTAGAAATAGATGAAATAATTGAATGGCAATTTGCCTATTTTTTTTCATACAGCTTCTCCTCATGCCTCTAGATGTGCTTCAGCTGAAGTGGGTGGGACAGAGGGCAGGGGAAGACTATTCCCTCTTTGGCAATTCGTTAAGAGTTTCCCTATTAGACGCCTACACTCAACACTGGGCTTTAGGCACAGCCATCCCAGAATTCCACCAGCCTTCCACCGGGCACTACTTGGACACTTAGCAAAGGCCAGAAGACCGGATGAAACAGATGGTTCCAGTTTTCCTTATTTTTCAGTGATGCTCAGCACGGGAGGGAGCCTGTCTTAGATACTGTCTGGAGCAGCCAGAGTAGGGAGAGGGGACTCGAGACAGACTTTGAACAGCAGAACTGCTGGCACAGGCAATTAGCATTTGCAGATAATCACTCCTAAAGAGCAGGGAACTGGCCACCGCTGAAGGTGAACGTTCAGCACCCAGGTCACAGGAACTTGTGTCACCGCAGTGCAGAATCCAGAGCTGCCAGGGGCTCTGGAGAACCCCCGTCTAGAAAGAGGGGGGGAGTTTCCAAGAAGGCAGCACCCGTGTTCTCAAACATTCGCACATGGCTTCTTGTAGGGCCAGCTTCAGGTCATGCATGTCCAGATGGCATCACCGCAGCACAGCTGGCAGACAGGTTTTTGTTTGCTAGCCAGAAGCCGGAGCACTGCTGGGACTAACTACAGCTGTTCCCATGAAAGCAATGGGGCCACCCAGCCTGTCTGCTCTCCAGAGGAGGGTAGTTAGAGGAATTTTGCAACGAGGGCACCGCAGGGGCTGATATTGACCCCTCATACAGGGCGAAGTATCCAGTCTGTCACCTGCCCAGTAGAACTACTCTTAATTATTTTTCTTGGTACGTAGCGCCTTTTTTAGGACAGCGTGAGATTAGTCCCCAGGTATCCAGCAAGTCTATTTTGCTGCTGCTTGAACTGGTCAGGCGATACCACCAGTGTGAACTCTGAAGTTGCCAAGATGACATTGCTGCGTGAACGTGGGGAGTGGAGAGGACGTGCTTTGTCAAGGTGTGATCATTCTGGATGGGCGACTTACTCAGCAGTTCTCAAAGAGTCATTTCCTCCCTCTTTTCACGCTCTTCTTTTTTTTTCCACACTGAGCTTCTTGGGGTACCAAGTCTGGTTAATACCTGCTGCAGTAAGGCCTCGGTATCATTTCAGTGTCAAGAACTAATGCTCCATGAGTTTACAGATGAAGAACAAATGCAGGTAACAGCAGGAGACCTGCTGTGGTTTGGGGGATTAATCTGCCCTGGCCTCCAATGCACTAAATCCTGCTAACGCCTCCTACAATAAACCACGCGAGAATTGGTAAGTGCCTCCGCCACTCAATGAATCACGACTATGAGCCAATCGTTACAGACACTAAGACTCTTGACTCGTGCACTACACGTTGGGTGGAATTGCTTGGCCTTAGTTTCTAGTCAGCACTGGCATTTGGAGCCCCTTTACAGGGCGCTTTGGCATCGAGTCTCCAGATGTGATTTCTGAAGCTCAGTCAACACCACATTGTGCTGTACCACGTATCTCTCTGCTGATCACAGCCCTAGCTGCTCAGAAAAGAATTTAAAAGTAAATGGTTGCTAATATTTTCCTGATGCATTAGCTATTTGAGTCACACAGGGCAGTAAAGTACTTGTTCAAATGCTGCCTGTGCAAATAGTCATTGCATTAAAATGAGTGTCTCTGTAATAGTTGAAAATTGAAATAAGAGAGAAGGAGAAAAGAAGGAAAAAAGGAAGGATTTTGTACGTGTGATAACACCATCAATCAAGAGACGTTCAGGTAAGACTGTTGCATGGTTTCTCCCTGCACAGAAATGGGAAAGGAGACTGGACCCCAGCTTTGGGATGTAAACCAGCTGGTGCACGACGTACCAGATCAGCTGGCTTATTTCTTTGGCGGAGTGACACCGAAGGAATGTCAAGTCTGCTGCCCTATGCTCTGGCGCTGAAGGCACACGGGCACGGTTACCCGTGTTCAGAAGAAACGGAGCATGCAGCCCAGGATGAGATGCACAGTACCTGCACGCACCCCCTCTCCTGCCAGGACTTCTGTAGCACCAGTAGATCACTCTGTCAGGAGACAGATTCCTGAATCAAGGAGATCCCAGACCTAGCAATGCAGACTTCACTTGGATTGGCAAGGGATCTTTTAAATGTAAGAGATACTTAGCCATCCATCTATAGCAATTTTATGAATTCATCAGTAGCCAAACAAGTAGCTGAAATAGGCTGCAAACTAAGCCAGAACCAAGCCCAGATTAAACTAAAGCAGTGAAGCAGGCTGAGGAACTTCCAAGACAGCAAGCAGTAGGAAGCCACAGTGGATTAAAAGACCTCAAATGAGCAGTAACTAGTAATGAGATTCTAGTTTGAATCTATCTCTCACTATCTTTCATTAGATAGGAATGGATGGAGGTGACCTGGGTAAAAAATCACTTTACTGTTCCCTAAAATAGAGCTAATCCTCCACACGGCAAGGCTGGATTTGTACAAGCCAGCCTCACGCCTTGTCACTAGACTGCAAGCCTGCAACCCCAAACACAGTTTTCCCCATACACATCTGTGACTAACCGGGTCCCCGCTCTTTGTCCATCGGCCATTAACACCGCACTTGGGACAAAAATGCAGGAAGACCACAGTCCGGCACGGCTCAGTGCTGCTATTTCCTGCAGTCTCCAAGGACAGTGCGCTTTCTCATCGCTGCCACGCACTCCCTTTATGAATCCATACGGTCTCAGGGTTACACGCCAAAAATGTTGAGAATTTATCGGACCACATCTACAATAAGCTACACACGTTCTACCCAGGATTTCTGGAGGGCTACGCAGCATTCTGGCTTGTTTACTGACATGGCTGACATGTTTGCAAGGGCAGCGCGGTGACCCAGTGCCGCGCTTCTTACACGGTCGCTCACGGCAGCGTGGTGGGATCAGAGCCTGATGCAAAGCTGGCGAAGTGTAAGGGCTGAGAGGGTCGGTGTCCCACCTTTTACAGACGAAACTGAGACAGAGAGTGCTTCTGATAGGACGCCAGGGAACTGGATGAGATGCAGAAGCGGAGAACAGCGCTTCTCCGGACACCGCTGGCAGCACAATTACAGAGCCGCAGCCCCCAGGCTGAATACATGACACCATTATATTTATTTGCCATTTGCCTTACTGATGGCAGGCTCCATTATTATTAGTAGTAGTATGCTTTGCAGAAATTTGTTAGCAACTCTTTTCAAGTTCCCCCTGAGATTTCAAATTGATGTTTGCAGATCCAAGCAGTCTCTAGTACTTTTTATCACAGTGACTGGGCTGCAAAAAAACAAGTCAGCAAAGGATTGGCAGCGAAGTGACTCCGTAGACTGTGCAAACACACAGAAGATGGCTCAGAGGAAAAACTCCACCGAATTCAAAAGTTATCAGACTTACACCACTGTAGGTCACACAAAGCTGGACCCACACTTGATTTATCAGTTACCTTATTTCCCTTTCTGTTTATTGGATACGGATGGGATCCCAAGATAGACACGGGCCTTTTAACATATACGTCTGTTATATAATTGTCATAGTAGCTTTGCACAACTCCTGGCTTCTTGTAAATCCCCTGTTGTTTAGATCAGCCCCTGAAAGGCCGATGGCTCAAGACAGCAGGAACCAGTGCAATTGCCGGAATCCGAAGGATTCAAACCCTAAGGTTTGCATTAACTTGGAATCATATTCTATCCAGTAAGAAACGTGGATTAAAAAAACAGGATTTTTTTTTTTTCCCAGTGCTAAAAATTGTTGGAAAGGAATAAAGAGGAATTCCCTGTGGGTTTGGATTCTATTAGGCTGCGGTTCCATTTGTGTCAGAGGGCTGACCTAGATGTGGAATTGAACTTCCTCAAAGTTAATTCCCAAAGCTGGGTACTGGATGTAGGTCACTTTCTGCCTTGTTCTGAGACTCAGCTGAGCTTGAAATACTGTTCCGTTTTCACTAAGGCGTGGAAGACACACATATCCTTTCTGTTCTGCCCAGGTCATCGCCTCCGAAGGCAATGCCACGAGGTGTAATCCTAACATCAGTCCACATCTGCAAGGTCTGAGCCAGGGAAAGCTGCCATTTCCAGGCTTTGCTTTTAAGAAGAGAATTCTCTGAACCAGTCTTTCCACATACAAATTCCTGTATGCAAAATAGGCATGGAAGGACACAGTTGTTGAGGAAAGGGTCCTTCTATATATGACCTGAAGACACATTTTGGACAATCTGTTTTTCCCACCAGCCAATATTTTTCTTTCCATGTTTAATCACCTTCAAAGAACATCACTAGATTTCTGCTGCTGGTGTTGCCATCACATAGGTACCTACCTTCGTGGCCCAAGGTTCACATGTGCCATGTCAGTAAGCTGCAAAACGTTGAGGAGAGCTCCTTTGTAAAAAAAAGCCTGGTTAATAGGGCTAAATCCACACAGCTTGGCTGCCTGAAGGGGCCTTCCATGTCTGATAGAGAAGGTGCCTCGAGCAAAAGCCTACAGAAATAGCCCCTGAATATTTCTGTGTAACAGCGGCATCCAGTGGGCAGAGAAAGATTCCCAGTAAAATATTTGGAAAACTGGGCTAGGACCATGTAAGAGTAGAGTTTTCCCTCCCACGTGCAGAGCTACGCATCCCTGCTCCAGCCTGTTGCCGTAAGCATTATAACGTCCTCGCTGAGCAAGAGACTGGGATGAACTCAAGTTTACTAGATGCCAGAGGATGCATGCTGTAGAAATGTAGGATCAAAGAATCATACTAACACGGGATGGGAAGTCTCCAGACGCCCTCCAAGCCATGCCCTGCACCAAACAGCATCAGTTCTACCCTGTGATTTCAGCACGGGTTGCCTAACCAGTTCCCAGCGCCTGTTCGGGCAGAGATTTCATAGCCCCTTGCCAGTCTCCTGCAGCATTTCACTCGCCTTAGGAAGTTTTCCCTCACACCCAACCTGAGCCTTCATTGCTCCAGTTTGACCCATTACTTTGTGGCCTACCCCCTAAGCACACAAACCAGGTTATTTCTTTCTCCTCGGTATCCACCTTGTGCATGAGGACAGTTTTCTTCTTGAGTCCTTCCTTCTCTGAGATACAGCACGTCCTCTGCCTGTCCTGTGGTTGTAAACCTCAAAGGGAAAACTCCTTACGTCCTGCAGACTGCCGCTGCCCGACACGTACCAGATTGCCTCATTGCTTTTCACAAATGTTGCCCCGCTAGAAAAGCTTCACTGGAGCTCACACTTTTTTACACGCCAGAGAGGTTTGCCACTTGCAGTACCTTTGGTGTTAAGCGCAACCAAAACACCACCTCGCCAGAGTGTTTATATACAAGCAAATGCAAAATCTCATCAAAATAATCTTGGTAAAGTTTTTATCTTGGCCATGGACTATGGTGATGCTGTGTGACTTTGTGTTTGCCTGAGAAGGACGCTTCATAGGCAGTTGTCCAATTTTGGGTTTTTTTGAAAAGAAAGATTAGCTGGGGGGAAAAAAACCCTGACCTAACTTTTGAGTTTTAGGGCTCTAGACAGTATTCCTGACGGGCTAGTGGGAAAAAGAATGGCATGTGATTTTTTTTTTTCCTTTTTTTTTTTCTGCCTTATTCCTGCTGTGGGTGCACTGTCTCATGCTGGCAAGTTTTGTGCTCGTGGTTTTATCACACTGCAGCCCTTCTAGGCTTGGCACAAACACGTTACTCGATGTTACTGCTGTCGGTGCCGTTCGCTGCTTCAGCGGGCCACTCGTTTAACCCTTGCTGTGCTATGCCAGCCTGCATTAGCCAACACTACAAGTTAAATGAAATTCCAATCCGTTAGCTTCAACGGAGCCGTGCTTGATGTGCCACTGAGCAACAGAGCAGGACAAGCAAGATTAAAAAGGGTTTACCAGGCGTCTCTGAAATCAGCAGGGATAAAGTCAGCGAGCGGAGCGCGTCCTACCACAGGCACAAGAGCTCCACATTGTCGGAGGCGTCGGGACCGTCAGCAGAGACACGACGCGAACTCATCAGTTGCCTCTGCCTCTTTGAAGAGGAAGTTATTACAAAGGTGGCGATACTTCATGCTTTCGGATCGATGCGTTCTGAGGGTGAGTGCCACTCACGACCCCACGCAGGCAATGGCTGAGCTCTGACCTTGCAAAGACCCATCCCCTGTCCGGTGGCCACCCGTGGAGGCTTTCAGAGCCCTCCCGGCTACCTGGGGAACAAAGGGGCACAGCGCCTTGAAGGGAGTTACACTGAACCCCAAAATCTCCCTCACAGGGGACTAAGTTATCCTGAAATCACCCCCAAAAATCGAACATTTAAAAAAGAGCATCCCGGGGCAGATCCCGCATCCTTTCGCGGTCAGCCACGCCCGCGGGTTTCAATGCCCATTTTGCGCAGCAAAAACAACAAACGATCCCAAACATTTATTATCCTCGACCCCCACGAAGGCGCCAGGAGAACCAGGAACACCGAGCACAGGCGGGCCGGACCTCAGGCAGCGGCGGGGCGTTTGCCGGCCAAGGCAGGAGGGCCGCGCCGGGACAGCAAGAGCCGTGCCCGGGCCAAAACACGGCACGGAGCCGCCGCAGCCCGCCCCGGGCCCGGCCCCGCAGTCACGGCAGAGCAGCCCCCCGCCAGCCAGGGCAGCCGCACCGCCTCTTCCCCCCCCCAGGCCGGGCCACACCGCGGGGGGCTCTCCCGCGGCCTCCCGGGACTTGTAGTCGGCGGCGCCCCGCGGGCAACGAGCAGGGCGGGCAGAGAACTCCCTCTCCCAGCATGCCCCGCCAGCTGTCACCGGCTGCGGGAGGCCTGGGCGGGGCGCACGGGCGGCCCCGGAGGAGCGGGGTAGAGCGGCGCAGCTGCAGCACCCGCGGGGCGGCCGGGCGCGGCCCGGCTCCTCGGCCGCTTCCCCGGGGTAAGAGGTGGACGCNGGGGCGCCGGGCCCCGGGAGCGGGGAGGACGGCCGCGGCGCTGCGGTGGGGAGGCGCCTCCGCCGGGCGGGGGCCGGGGACGCTGCGGCCGGGCTTGGGCCCGCCTTGTGCCGCCGGGAGTGCGGGGGCTGGCGCTGGGCCCGTGTGTGGTACGGCGGAGGTCTCGAGTGGGAGAGGAGCCGGTGGCCGCTGGCTGCAGCCCACCTGAGCCGCTTCTCGTGTTTTCTGCTCTCTCCCTAGGCCGCTGTAGTAGGTCTCCTGCTCAGACTCCTGCACCGAGAATGAATGAGGGAAGGAAGCAAACACAGCCCCTGCGTAAGGATGGTGGCTTTCTGGAGGGTTGTGTGAATTTTGTTCTCTCTCGGCTCTGTCAGGTACGTGCCAGGCTCTTTCTCCTTTTCTTTCTTGGGCTAAGTTGGGAATAGGTCTGCTCTGAGCGGCTGGTTTTCTTTCTGCCACGTTTAGCCAGGGTTGATTCCGTAGTGGGATGTGTCTGCTTGCTCCTGCTCCATTTTTATTTCTTTTTGTCTGGATGGCGAGTGCTGGCTGCCCTGGAGGATGTAAACACACATCCTGTTTTCCTGTTGTGAAACAGGTACTGCAGGTAAGTCCTTACTTGCTAAGGTGAGAGCTGAGCGCTGAAACATTGGCAGCGATTCCTACTGGGCATTTTGTATAACTGGAGCATGTGCCATATGCTGGATATAACTCAGAACTGAAGCACATGTGGCTTTTTCTCTCCTGTGTTTCTGTGATACTTCAATCTTCCTGAACTCAGAAGGAGTCACGAGAACAATGGCCAAACTTAAACGTAGAGAAGATGGTACAGCTGCATTGGAGCACTACTTATCTTTGTTCTGAGTTCCCTGCAGACACTCAACTCCAGAACTTACTTTCTGAATGTAACAAATTCAAATTTCTACCTCACTTAGAAACCTTCATGGAGGTCACTTGAGCTTGGCTTTACTACTCAACCTTCTCTGGTTTTGGCTAAGAGCCTCATTATATTCTCTGCACTTCTCTTGCTTTAGGAGGAGTTTATTTGGCTCAAATGGGATACCGTTCTTATTTCTCCTCAGTTTAATAGCTCCTTGATTTCCTAAAACTACTTCCTACAAAGTTGTCCGTCCTTCTAGGTCCTTCTTCCATACTTGATTACCTGTTGAATTTTTTTTTGTGGTTTCAGGATATAGGTGAGTGAATTGTCAAGGGATGCGGTTACTGTAAATAACCCACATTATGATTGGAATGTCGTGTGCCATGTTGAGAACAGAAATCAGAAGGAGAAAGCTTCGATAGCCTTGGCAGAGCTAGAGAAATTCTTGCCCTGTTTTGAGCTCTGCTTTCTGCTCTGAGTTATAGGTGTCTAGTTTTGTGTCTGGAGCAGCTAACTTCCACTGGGTGGATGATGGTTCCCTTCAAGGAGTTGTTCCTTAAGGCGGCCAAGGGCAGTAGTTTGGGTGTCCCGTGACTCACACTGTAGTCTCAGCTCTAACTGATGTGTCTTCAGTACTTTATGCCTGTTTTCCGTACTAATCTCATCTGTTGCTGTGGTGGAAGGACATGAGTTCATTTAGGACTGGCAAGTGTGCCTGCAGCACATGTAACAACCAGTTACCTAGCTGTCATTTAACAGCATTGCCCCGGTTCAGTTTTCTTGAATAATTATTCTCTTTTTAGGCTTCAAAAAAGTAAGTATGTTTCCTGTCCCTTTCTCTTTGCACAGCATACCTTGCTGAGTCACTGACATGAGAAGAATCTTCCTAATTGTATGATATTTGAGTTGGCTTAATTATCTGCTTATTGTGATATGGCTGTATACCTTCATATGTTTTGACATTTATTTCGAATGCATGTTTGAAGCTCTGTGACTGAAAATCCTGTGCCAAATTAGCGTACAAAGAGTCTGTTATTTTCCTGCTGTGGTCTGCAATGGCTGCTAATCCACTGCTGGGATACTTTGGAAGAATTGGGAATCCATGCATACCATCTGTCCACTCAAACTTTAACAAATGTCTTGGAAGGTACAAGAACTGTAGAAGTACTACAAGTATGGTGGTTGCAATTGTCTCCTTCCACTTTTACTTGGAAAGGGGTGTGCTCATGGCTTTCTAAGCCACCTTGATCAAAAAGTGTGTGGCCACGTGACCACTGTGGGCTGTTGAGAGCTGCGGCAGTTATCTCTGAAACAAGCTCATCTCTTGCCTTGCATTCGTGTAACATTAGTACTGGTTGCTTGCAGAGACCAGTCTTGGTTGCCTGTGGTTTTACTGAAGTTCAAGGCTTTCTCCAACTTGATAATTAAGCTCTCCTAGGTCATGTTGCCCCTGCCTGCCTGTTCCCATCAAATCTGTTTGCCTTGCTCATAATTTGTGATGCAGAACTGCTCCTGGGCTCTGGCAGAATTCAGGGTCATGCTGAATGTGACCATACCACTTGTGACAATACTCATCATCCCCTTTCATTTTGAGTTGCTGGGATCCAGGAATAGAATGCAAAGTCCTGTGAGCAGACTATTTGGGTCCTAGTTGTTTTTCAAGGATTCTGATCCATGGCATATCAAGGGCATTTATGGAGGGGCCAGGGTGTTGTAATACAGTGTGCTCGGAGGGAGACCAACGCACTGTTCGGTATGCTCTCACTAGAAGCTCTGACTGGACAGAGATCATTGGATACTCTTCTCTTCTTAAGCGAACAGTGAGAAAATAGAGTCTCTTGTTTCTTGGGAGACTTACAGAATTTAATATTTCTGCTCCCTCTGTAATGAGAGCTGTAGTTGTGTTTGAAATTTCCCAGAATACGGAACAAGTCTTCCAGTGTTTAGACTGATTGTGTATGGAAAATGGCATCAGTGAAGGCACATGTGTGCTAGGAGGACAGTAATGGCTTGATCTTAGACCTCAATTTGCATTCCTTCACATGACCCCAAGGAATGCAAGAATACACGCTGGATCATGGGTTGATACTTTCTTATTTTTTTTTTTCCCCCCCTCCTGTGACTAGTATGGGCCAGGTTGTGGAGAACAGAACTTGGAGTTAGGATATGTGAGCTTTGTTCCTGGCTCTGCCACCAATTCCACATATAACTATGGATCCATTTCCCATGTGTGAAGTGTTCTTGCATTCTTTAAAGTACTCGGCTATCCAGAGCTGAAAGATAACATCTGTACTTCTAAAATGTACAAACTTGTAAGTGAATTGGTGTACGTGCTCTCAAACCTTCATTAAGTCCCAGGGAGGAAAGCAACAGCTAAGTACTCAATTCATTCTGCTCCTATGCAGCTGATGTCTCTCTAGCCAAAGGCATGTCAGGATAGATTAGACTTAAACCTTTTGATCTGCTTTCAGAGCACAGAAGGGGCAAGTTCCAGGCTGAAAACTGACAGGAGTGCAACATTGACCGTTCTGAAAGCCTGAAGAGGAATCTGAAAGTTGGTAGGATGAGCTATCAAGGCTCATCAGAGATTCAGAAGGTTTTATGCTCCAGCTTGCTCTATGCCGGAGTCTGAAGTTGCTACTTTTAATTTTTAAAAGTTGGAGAAAATTGCGTTCTTCACTTGGGTGATTTATAATCCTATTATATCACCACTGCTGAGGGTACCGGCATCTAAATACCTGTGAACAGCTATATCACAGAACCACAGTACTGTGTTTTTTCCAACCCACTACTCACCCACGTGTCTACCAGCAGGACTTCAGTGTTAATTCCTATTGACTTTTTTTAACTCCTTCAGTAATGTTCTGATTTGGAGTGACTTGTGGGGAAACTTACTGCCTTTCTGGACAGATGAGGCAATTGTGTAAATAGATTGGAGGATTATGAAGTCACTTACCCATATTTTCATGATAAATAGGAGTGATAGCTGGTGTGAAAGATACGTGGACCTGAGCTTTACCTGGGGCTCAACACCATCAGCTCTGGGCCAGATCATCTTGCCTCTGAGAAATACATTACAGCAACGTCTAATTAAGGGCATAGTTGAAATCTGCCGCTAAGATGGATTTCTCATTGTTGGAATATGTTTCTGTGTGGTCCTCCCTTTCTAGGTGATTGAAAATAGGTCTGGAAGCAATTTTGATGAGGGTACCTACTCCATCCTTTCCCATAAGGCATGATAAACTATGCTGAAACCACTCTTGATGGTTATGTTGAGCTTGTTCTTCAAGTAATGGAGGTTTTCTGGATTCCCTAATAGGTTATATTTGACTTTATTAAACTATTTTTTTTTTTATATTGTGATTTTTGTCAGTGTTCTGAATGGGCACAAAAAGACCTGCTAGCCAGTGCAAAGGATGCCAGGTGGTTGACCATTGACCTTTTAATGCCAACAGCCAGAAAAGTGATGGTGGTTCTTGGCAGGAGAGGGGAGTCACTCACTCAGTGCAATGCTTGCAAGTTTTTGTTTGTTTTCCTTATGCCATAGAGATCTTCCATGGAGGGTATGGGGAAGTTAAAATACCATTCTCCCCTTTTTCTATATAAAGTGGAAAAAGACTTTAATTCAAACTTAGCAAATAATTGCTTTTTTTTTTAAAGAATATCACCTGGTGGTTGTAGGTGTTTTTGGGCAGGGGGTGTGTGTGTGGTTTTACTGTAATGCAGTGTAAATTTAACTCTGAAATCTGCTGTTGAGGAAAAAGTGGATTCTCCTCAGCCCCAGCTACTGAGCTTTTCAAGGCTTGAGGCAGCAATCTGCAAACTGTCAGGTCCAATTAAAGCAAATGGCTGGAGCTGTTTTTCTCCCTCCTGGAGAGAACACAGTTCATCAAAAGCCAGAAGGCAATTTCATCGGGCTCATGAGCAATTATCTTGTGGGACGTAACAGGAGAGATCTGCTAGATGCCCGGTGTGAACTTTCACTTATAATCACTCTTAATTCTCCAGTAGGCAGATGAGCACTGATCTCACCAATTTAGAGCCTGAAGTTTTTGTGCTCAGTAGAAGCTGGTAAAGGGAACTTGTTCTTCTATAGGGTTTGTTTGATGTTGACTTGTAAATCTAAATTTTGAACATCCCTGACCTGGCAGAAGATATTCCACCTTTCTGTGTGTTGTGAGTTAATCCTGGTAGGCAGCGAAGCACCACGCAGCTGCTTGCTTGCTTCCACCCCAGGGTGACAGAGATGTGAACTGGAAGGGTAAAATGGAGAAAGCAGGGCTTCATCAGGTGTAACAGTTGCTTAGGAAGGCAAACACCATTACTCCAAACACCCTCCCTTCCTATTTCTTTTGCCCAGCTTTTATTGCAGAGCATGATGTCATATGGGATGTCCCGTTGGTTGGTTGGGATCAGCTGTGTTCCCTCCCAAATTCTTGTGCACTCCCAGCCTATTCACTGGCAGGGCAGTGTGAGAAGCAGAAAAGGCCAGGTGCTGTGTAAGCACTGCTCAGCAATAGCTAAAACATCAGCGTGCTACCAACTCTGTTTTGGTCACAAATCCAAAACAGAGCACCGTAGAAGCTACTATGAAGAAAACTAACTCTATCCTGGCCAAAACCAGTATGCTGTGGCATACCACAGCTTCTGTTGTTGGAAGCCTGTGACAGCTGTTTATTTCTGGCTTACTGGTGGCGTTTCCTGAAGGTTGTATTTGCATTTGTATGGTTTAAAGCAAATGTTGACCTACTGTGCAATCCAGTTTATTTCATGGGTCTAGTCTGTTAGCACTGAACTGATTAATTAAAAATACTGTGCTATATCTTTGCTTCTGGTAGATCACATGGCTGATACTGTCACTTTCTGTTTAACTTTGTTAGTCATCACTGACAAAAATCTCTTTTTGGTCCATAGAACTAGTTTGGATTGAGGCTTGGTTTTTGAAGCGCGTTCAGTTTTCTGTGTCTGTTGTCATCACAGGTGGGCTGAAGTTTGATGTCTCTAGAAGAGTACAAGCTTTTCATGCATGCCTTCACACCCAACTGGAGACTTCAGCCATTCTCTATTCTGAGATTGTTTGCCATTTTTTAGGAAACCAGAATGCTGGGGTCAAGCTTCTCAGAAGGGTTTGCACAAAATTACTGTTATTGAACATTAATAAATTTGCTTCTTTTAGGCCTGCATTCTCTAACAAGGTGAAAGAAGAGATAGTAAGCCACTGAAAGTATCGCTTCTACAACTTGAAAGGGAAGGTCCCATTCTCCTTTTGCCATAACAAATCAGTGCTAGAATACAATCAGTGTAAATGAAATGTAAAATTCAGTTTAGGCAAAACAGATCAATGGGCTGGCATTTGTAAAGGGCAAGTGTTGATTGCAGAGATAAAATACACTCAGTGGAAAGCATAGCGTCTGGCTAGTTATTTTTAGCATTTCTTCACTCGGTGTCCCAGTGTTTCAGGATGCGTGCCTGCTCATACACAGTGAAGCTGAAATGATAAGATATTAATCCCTCAGCAAAGACATATTAATCACCTGCTTTATTCTGTTTATGTAATACAGTTAAATATACTTTGAGAGCAGGTGAGGTATGGGGCATGGAAATAGTTTAACCTCATGCCAGCTTTTTCTTGATTGATTGGTTTTAAGAGGCAGCTGTCCCATTTCTAATTTTTTTCTGCTGAGAGTAATTTGTCAGTAAGAATGGCTTCATTTATCTGCTATTGATATTTAACCCACAGAAACATTATCTGCTCTTCTCTCCCCTTCTGTGCCAGCGAAGCCGTTTTGCAAAATTTAGACTAAACAGAAATCCTGACAGCACAAGGAAAAGTGAAGCAAAGTATCATTGAGACCTTGTGGCTTTGCAGTGAAATATTAAATTATTCAGCCAACTCTGCAGATCCTTTTGGTGGGTTGAGGGGGGGAATTTAATGGATTTATAGTGATTAAGTTTGTCACATAGTGGCTGAGATGCTGTCACTCTTCTACTTGAGATCTGCTAGTGCTGGGAGCTGAGAGTTGGTGTCTTCTGTGCTGTAAGCGGGCACTGCGGATTTGCAGTGAGACTGGGCGCTTTAGCCATCTTTGTGTTGGCACAGAAGATCAAGCCTTGGAAACTGCCTTCTGCAAAACGGAGAGTGGGGCCTTACTAGACTTCTAAACTGTTGCTACCAAGCAGTGTTGGGTGAGAGAGGTGCCGTGCTGACTGCCTTGAACTCATACGTTGCCTATATTGCCATAAGCAGTCTTTCCTCTCCCCGGATAAAATGAATGCAAGATCCTTTCCAAACTATTTCAGCTGGTGCGCGCACTGTCTCTGGCCATCTGTTCGTTGCTGTTACCAGTAGGGCTTGAAAATGAGAAGAACCACAATGTAACAGTGGCAGGGGTGATACCCTTGGTATTTGCTCTTGGTTCCTGGTAAGATTAGCATGGCTTCAGCTGGAAGATTCCTGTTCTGTTGAAATTTTACCTGGGACCAATTTGCACTAGAGCATAATTGTTCCAAAGATTAGTCTTAGTGGCAAAACTAAGATGAGACTGACCCTGATAGCGAAGGTTTCAGTGTTTCTTTTGTTAATTAATGTTTTTAGTCAGGGTCAGATGGCTGTTTTAGAGGAGCAGTGTTGTCAGGATTGGGGTCCATTCTTGTCTTTTTGGACTTGATCTGATATCAGTAAAATTCTTTCATGACTTGGAAATAATTGGTTTTGACCTGCTGGTCCTTTGCTTTGTTCTGCAAAACTTACTTCTTGCACGCAGGACCTCCCCAAGTACTACAGCTCCTGCAAACTTCCTTCACCACCCAGTCCTGGTTCTTCAGTCTCAGTGGCTAAACAAGGCCTGATCTGACAGTGCTGCTCTTTGTGTGAGCAAGGGCTGTGGGATGAGAACCGGAAAACAATAAACAACTCCATGGGCCTGACTGCATGTTTTTCCACATCAAGACGTGGGACTTGTATTAGCGCTGTGTTATGAGGTAGTATTAAAGCCCAGTGTTTGTGAATTCATTTATTGAACCAGCTATTCTGATAGCAAAAAAACTTTATCATGTGTTAAAATTCAATATTAGCCCTTATACTAGAGTTATTTTTCTTGTGTAGTAGGGTTTTATGTATAGGTGATAGAAGGCACTATTACCAGGGAGCTTCTTAGAAGAGACCTGCTAAGAAGGCAAGGGTTTTGTTTGAGTTGTGGGGAAGCTAGTTGAAAGTAAGAGACTACCTGAGTTGAGACGTAGATGATAAACTCTGTTCTGAAGAAATGGGAGAGAGTTAGAATATGTATCTCCAGGGGAGGACTTTTGGGCCCGGTACAGATGGACCGCAGAGAAAGCCAAAGTTCAGAGTGGACAAGGAGAGAGACTTGCAAGTGGTAGAGCTGGGGATTGACGTGGTGTGAATTGGAGTTGGGATAATGAGAAAGTGCTCTGGGATAGGCAGAAGTCTCCAGACAGGGCCCCTGCTCGAAACTGGAGGTTGAGTGCCCAGAGTTCAGGTGTGTGGGGAGCCGGGGAGGGTTCCTGGGGTCTGAGGTTGCACAAAGCAGCACACCTGGGGCACCGCGGCCAGCTGGCAGCAGGAAGGGCTACTGGCTCCGAACAGCCTCAGCTGGGAGCCAGGCGGGGACAAAAGCTACAAGGGCGGCCTTATGTCGTGGTAAGTCAAAAAGGATTATTTACTGCGGGTTTTGCTGCTTTTCTGCTCGGCTTTCATTTAATAGTGAATGTGTTTGTGGTAATTGTGTGTGTCCTTGAGAGAAATTACACTGCATCCTGTTAGAGCGTGTGCTGGGCTGTCCTGGGGTCTTCCTGTTTGCTGAGGAGACAGAAAACTGAAGGGTAAGTCTGAATTTGAGCTTATTGGCATGAATACTAGCTTTGGTAATTATCTGAGCAGCTTTGAGCCTTGATCAGAGGTATTTGATCCTAGGTGTTGTCTGTTATTAAAGAATACAGAAGTATTTATTTCTGTTTTGCAGGTAGGGAAACTGAAGTAGGGAACAATACTTAATTGTGTAGATAAGCATTGGCCAGGCATTGTGCTGGTTTCACAAAAACACTGCTTGTGTCAGGAAGGGGGAAAACCTTGTCAAGCCTTATTTCTGTAGGGTGAATGTGCATAGGAGTAGTGCAGAAAGCAGTACTGCTGAAACCCAGCTGCGTAGCCACAGCAGAAGTTCTTAAGCCAATATGAGCTGACTTAATTTAGCTGTTACACTTGTTTGGATCTCTGTTGATGTTCCTAGTGCGAGGACATGCAAAAGTAATTCTTGAGACTTTACAGTAGTGGTAGCTGATCAATCTGAATGTTTCATTGCTTGGTGTGACTTTTTTTAATAGCACCGTGTCCCTGAAGTTCCCTTGGTAGCAAGCAGTTAAAATGTGTGTGTATGGTGAGGGCTTAAAATAAAATACTTGCAGTGACTACGAACCACTTCAGCAGCTAAATAATACAGAACTGCTCCTGACTGAGGTACCTCTCTGCTGCCTGTTTTAGTTGGGAACAGATCCTTTTGGTCCCTGATTTGAACTGCAGACCTCCGCTTTTGTGTAGAATCCCCCTGCAACGTATGAAGCCGACAGGACTGCCACCAGTGTCCTTTGGCGTCTTGTTGAACTGTCTTCTGAAGGATGAAAGACATCCTGATTGCTTGCTTGTGTTGCAATGAATGTTCTGGATTTCTGCTGTTGCAAGCAGCGTTGGTGACATGCTCTGTTCAGGCTGGCTGTGCTAGATGTCTGTAAACGTTTTATGAGGTTTGCCCAGTCTGCACTGAGATCAAGGAAGGATAAAGCAAGTGATGTTTGTCTTGACGGAGCTCGTTGGCTTGCGGTTATTTTGCTGATGTCGAGTGAATCCTGTCCTACCAAGCAGAGCCAGGGCACTGTGCATATGTTCGCCTTTTCCCTGAGAGAGATGAGGATCAAGTACCGAAGCACAATTCCACTCATTTGCTAATAAAATTCACAGCTGGAATGTCCCTGGCATACCTTTGTTGTGCTTGTTAAGTCCTTATGAGCACTGATCCAAAAGGATCATTGTCCATTTCAGTAATCCCTGTAAATGTTTGCATTTGTTTCATCTGGTTTCTGCCACTTGCAACTATTGATTGTTATGGCTCTCTTAGTTACACTCTGTTTTCCTAATCCTTTCAATGCTTTTTGTTGTGTTTCAATGGAAGAATCTCATCAACATTAATTTACTGTGCTGCTATTGCTTCTTCTGCCTTCGCTGTTTCGCAGAGAATGAAAGACTAGAGAGGTGGCCAAGACGTAAGCTAACTCCCAGTCTGCTGCAAGTTAATAAACACAAGCCTGTGTGTAGTTCTTCCTGTGCTGCTTATTCACCATTTGTGTGAGAGGAGGAGCCTCAGAAGACAGGCTGTAAAACTCTTTAAATCTTCTTCTAATTAGAATAAGCTTCTCTACCCGCCTCCAATTTGTGCTGAGGATGCGACAGCTTAATTCTTACTCATTGCATTGCATACCATGTGCAAAGGGTCATGTGGAAGAATGGGTTTATAGCTCCATAGTATAAATATATACATATGGGGCAGTATGTGTTGAATAAACAAATACTGAGCTTCAAGAAGTGTTGATCTGCCTGTTTTTGTCAGGCAGAGGACAGAGTGTTTTTTCTCCTCTTTGTAATGTTACATATTTTTTGTCCCTGAACGGGAATTTACGGAGGAAATCTTGACTGCTGTGATGACTGCCCAGACCCCCCAGGACTCACCAAGGTGAAGATTTTGCCCTCAGCTGGCAGTCTCTAGCCCTGTTCCGGTGTACCCCGTTGCATAGTCACGCTCGTGTCAGAGGCCTGACACTAGCATTCAGAGCACACGCGTGAGCGAGGGCCTTAAGGAGGATGCAAAACATTACTGCGAGGGAATTGCACGTGGCCTGGTGCTGTGGATATCTGGGCAGGATTCGTGGCTTTTAAAGCATAAAAATAGTGATGCTCGCTGCGGCCGTTCTCCAGGGAATCTGACCTACAGCCACATCTGTCTCCATCTGGCTGGAGAGTGGAGTTGGGAGTCTCTGGAGGGAACACGGCGGCTCCTCGCTCGCTATCGGCCTGATGCAGATGACTGCGAGGGGGCCTGGGTGACTGCTGCGGCTCTCGGAAGGAAACACGGCTTTTATCTTAGCTCAGGGCTGTGGAAACGGGCCGGGTGCCTCAGGGCCGGGCCGGCCTGAGCTTTAGGGTCGAGTGGGGAAGAGCTTGCTCTCATCTGGCGGGGGGATCTTCCTCCTGCCTCTGCCCTCGCAGCCGTGGGGCTGGGTCGCTGCAGCTTCCCCCGGGGGAGGTGTCAGTCGTCGGGGTGCCCTGAGCCTTCCCCCCCCCCCCCGCTCCCCGGACGGGGCTCTGCGGCCCGGCGGGGCCGCCCGAAGCGGGAACGGGACGGGCAGCGTCTGGCTCCGCCCGGGAGCCGCCCCTCATGTCCCGGCTCGGCTGCGCTGTGGCGGCTGTGAGCGCACCGCAGAGCGGGGGCCGGGCCGAGGGCGCTTGCCGGGAAGCGAAACCGCTTTGCAGCTGGCCTCGGCGGCCGCAGGGCAGGGCCCCGTGGGGCAGCGGGCTGGCCNCTCGTTGGGGCTCTGGCGCAGCGGTGGCCGTCCCGGCAATCCTCCCGCCGGGTCGGGGCGTCTGCTGGGAGCGGGGCTTCCCCGCGTCCCGGGGATCGAGTTGTTATGTGGGGTTTAGGGGGTGTGCAGCCTGCCTGTGGTGCTCTGTAGTCCTTGGAAAGCTACCCAAGAGCGGGAAGGGGAAAGTAAGTAGGTGGTGTGAGCTCTCTGGGAGGTGTTGGGTGCTGCGGATCTTCAGTTATTAGAGAGATAATATCCAAAATAACGGACTGTGCTTGAGCGGAAGGAAGAGTCAAAGGGAATGAAGATGTAAGAGATGGGAATGATGTTATTTTCCAAAATGCTTAGCATGTTAATGACTACTCTTGAGGGTTATGAATTAACAGCTGGGAAAGCTGGGCGTTTCAGGCTCAAGTGAGCTGCGGTGGAAGAGACCCTGTAATAAAAGTTCTGCTGTAGCCATCTCCATGTGAGTTCACAAAGGATGTTCAGAAACTAGAAATTCTAGAGGAATGTCAAAGTCTGAGCTTCGCAGGTCATGCTGCTGTTTTGAAAAAGTGGATGATTTGCATTTGTTATAGCCAGGGCACTTAAAGAAGCATCCTTAGGATAGGCAAAGCTCTCCAACGTGCAACAATTCACCTGAGGAGGCAATTCAAACTGCAAAATATGTGTAAAGGAGAAAAAAAAAAAAGGCAACTGCTTTAAAAAAAAAAAAACCTAACCCAAAACAAAATCACTTGCATCTTCCTCTGTTTACCGTACTGTCCAAATAACTTGATAACCGAGTTATGTGCACTGATTTTGTCAATCGGCTTACCCCACTGTTCGGTTCAGTTTACTGTTTACCCAGTACAGCAGCAACCTTTGCCTCTTACGAGACAGATGTTAGGTTACCTCGAGAGCCCCTTCTACCACGCACAGTTCAAATATTGGCAGGAAGTCGCACCAGTTATTACAACTAAAATGTTGCAGACTGAAGGCACTAAAGTATTTTCCCTTTTTTCCATTTAAGTATTACCGGGATGTCCTAAGAATGGACTCATAGATGACACCTGGACTGTTCTTTCCTGTGTCACAGTAGATGAAGTCAGAATGTTAGGTCAGGATTCAGAAATATGCCTGCGTCTTATGATGGATTATTTGTTCATAGTTACTTTAAACTCCCACGGGAAACTGGTGTTTTCTCTGTGAATCATTTCTGGCAGCTATACGTATCCTTCTGTGGAATAATTATGACCCAGACAGCATCGAGGGAGGAGTATTTGCTTCAATGAGTGAAACATTTCCACTTAGGAAGTAAATAATACTGATCTCTGGCAAGGTTCAGACTGCATGAGCATTGTAATTCATCTCGTAAAGATTTTGAACGGTTCTTTTACTCTTGTTACGCATCTCCCCTGCAGATTAGATGGGAAAGCAGGATGTATTTGGTGCCTTCTTGTGTGGAAAATGGAGTATTCGTGTTAAGACGAGAGCCTTCAGAGCAGTGATCGAGGGATTGCATGAAGGTCATTGCAGCGCAGACAGCTCCGTTGACTAGTATTCAGCATCACAAGTGTACAGTGGAACTACAATCGCTTCCTCGAGCTGTGGGATGAGTACACGAGCAGCTGCTTTGTGAGTCGTAGGGACCTGCAGAACCAAGGGAAGCTTGATGCCTGTGGCAGCGGTAAAAGTCTGTTCCCATCTGGATCCAGCTTATTATGGGCTACTGATTAGAAGGATTTTTGTCCTTGCAACTTGGTACCTGTGCTACTGACAGAGATTGCTGTCTGTTGGCAGTTCTGCTACGAGACACCTGATGGTGGCATGTTATATTGCATCCCTAAGTAAACTCACAGCGCAGTGAAATGATGCGTTTCTCCAGGACTGTTTCTTCAAAGTGTCTTCCTGTAGCTGGTGTAGTTTGCTGGCAGCTTGAAGAAGGGATCCCTGTAGCATCCATGTTAGAAACGTAGCGGGAGGGTGCACAGAGAAGGTGTGGGTTTGCCTGTATGTGGGTCACACATTTCTAGGCCCAAGGCAGTTCTGACCTCAGGTTGGTACTCTGCTGTTTGACCGCTCAGTTGAGCATGTGTCACCATACGTAGTGAGCTAGCCTGCTCTCCTGTTTTCAGGTAGCAAGGGATCATCCTCCTTTGTACTGCAGTGACTTAAATTTTATGGGTTTGTGGCACAGCCTGGAATATTCTTTAATGCTGAATAATTTTTGGAACTGGCATTGCCTTCCTTGAAATGCCGAGAGTTCTGAAGCCTGTGATGTTTCATTCACTCCTGGGGAGAGGGGAAAGGTCCACTGAAATACCATAAAACTCTTAAGGTTGGGGAGCAGCACTCCATCCTCATCTGAAAAACCCTATGGTATTCGTTGTTCCCTTCTCTAAGCATGCAATTCCTTTTCCCACTGTTACTACCTACCCCCACCTTCCACCGGTTCACTTGGATGAAACAGGAGGGGTGGTTGTTGTTTTTAAGGAAAAGCCATGTAGCAATAATTGAACTTGTTCTTCTTCTGTACCTCTGTACTGTTGGATGTTTCCCTTTGTTTTCTCTGCAGTGGGCTTGACTGTCTTGACTGGTTGATAGCAGCCTTTTAAAAAAGCAGATCTGCCTCTTGGTTAAAGCAATAAAGCATCCATTTTATTTGTTTCTGATCTGGAGGAAGAGGAGATTTGTACAAATCTCATTAGGCTCTGCAATGCTTTCTAAAAAGGATAGTCTGTCTTTTTGAAATTTCTGTTTTCATAGAGACAATAAACACCAGTGCACCTTAAACTCTGCAATGTTACATTCACCTCTACAAAGGAAGTCTAAATGAAAGCATTGCTCAAGGCATCTTTTAGTGATGATTAGAACAAAAGATGACATGAAGTTCACAAGGACGTTTGGTTTGATGTTGCTCTCATGTGACGGGTGTTTGGATGTCACAGCGATGCGTAGCAGGAAAAGTCAGAAGTGAGAGAGATGCTAAAACTGAGCAGATACCAGGTTCTTTCTGCATGCTAGAAACTTGATTTTGCATCAAACTACTCCTCCATACATTTAAAAGGGGATGTTTGGCTGGAGGAAGAGTTTATTTTTAGACCTCTGTGGTTTCAGTTGCTTTGTTGGGAGGCAGTAGTGTTAACAACACGTCACGTGCCACAAAGCTGCTCCTATTGCCGTGTCTGAGTACACATCCGATTAGCGGGTCAGCTGGTTTGTCAGCCTGGTTTGAACTGGTTCTGTGTCATGGCAGTTGGTAAGACTTGCTGTACTTTTGGAATATGCACAAGTTGGCCCTTGCCGTTCTGTTGGGAGTTGGTTTTTTGTTTGTTGGTTTTGGTTTTTTTTTTTAATTTTGGGAAAAGTTCAGGTGTTATGGATAGCTTGAGAGGAGGAAGGAAACCCAGGGATGCCCAAAGATAAAAGGATGCTACAGTAGATTTTTCCAGAAGTCAAAGTACCAGCTTGGCCCTAAATATTGAAGGCCACACTCCTCCGTCTTGTTGTTCTGGTAAAGAGGTAAACCAGCTTTGACAATCTATTTGATTTAATTCAAAGTTGTGGATGTGCTGCATCCGTGTGGTATACAACTCATTTACCAATTGTCATGGCAACAGCTGGAAAGGCTATCCCAAGCTTTTACTGATCCCAGCACAAAATCTGCAGTTCTTATTGCAAGTAAGCAATAACCCTTCCCTGTTCCTGCTGTAGCCAGCATTGATATATAGCAGCAAAGATTGACAGTTCTCTGACATTGACACTTTTTTAAAAACAGCTATTACTTTTGGAAAACAGACAAACATTTCTTTCATATCCATCTTTAAAATTTCCTGTATCCCAAAACCAAAACTAACTTTCTGGGCAAGTGAAACTCAGCAGTGTGGTATTATGTGGTGAGATGCATATGAAGAGTCTTCCTCAAAAATAGACTGGCATTGACTTTTTGTTGCTAAGATCATGCTGCAGGTCTTTTCCTGGTCATTTCTTCCAACTCTGTTTTCTGTGCTGTTTTGTTTCTGTTGTCGCTATGTCTCTGGTAGCTGTTGCACATATTCCTGAATTTGAAATCAAGAGCTGGTACTGGAGTTTTGTAAAGTCTTCTTGCTCAGTTCTCTTCCCTTGTACCCAGTGCTCTGGAGTAAGTCTTCTGGATATTATCCAGATGTTTCCGTGCCTTGGAAATCTGGCTAGTTTGTGTATCCTTCTCATCTGTGCTAAAGCTGTGAGGATCCCTGGTTTAAATAAAGCACAGATATATCTACTCAGCAGGTCAGGCCTCTTCTGCAGCCATTCTGGGGAAGAAAGTTACCTTTCTTTCCTTTTTTTTTTTTTTTAACAGGGTTAGAGTTAAATTTCCCTATGATACTATGAAGAAAAGATGCTTCCAATTTACTTGCTAGAGGCAGCTGTCATTTTTAAAACACCAGCTGGACTGTAATTAAGATTTAAGCTAAATAGAAGGTAGCCAGGATGTTCCTCAGTATTATCTCTTTGCACAGAATGTCTTATAATGGTGTTTACAGCAGAGTGAGATAAGTAATTCAAGTTGGGATTTGGGCTCTTTTTGTCTGAGAAGTCGAATCTAGAAAACCTACTGGCCCTGCTATTCACCATGAGTTTGCGCACAAAGGGTATGAGCTGAAATGGCATCCGCTCTTCTGGCTACGGAAGTTTTCGCTGTTATATGTTGAGTGGCATCGCTTAATTGTATGTTGTCTTATTAGGTGTGCTGAAGATGCTGCTGACGATGCTGAATGTGTTGCTGATGATACCGCTTGTCTCCAAGACTCCTTACGTGGAAGAATTTTAGGGTTGCTGTGCAGATCAATGGACGTGGACCTCTATGCCAGCATGCAGGTTGGGATGCGGGTAGTTCGTGGAGTGGACTGGAAGTGGGGCAGCCAGGACAGCGGTGAAGGGAATGTCGGGACTGTGGTTGAGATTGGTCGGACAGGCAGCCCAACCACTCCAGATAAGACCGTGGTCGTGCAGTGGGATCAAGGCAACAGGACTAATTACCGGACTGGATTCCAAGGAGCTTATGACCTTCTTCTGTATGATAATGCACAAATAGGTAAGTGTAGCATGGACAAGAAGCACAAACACTGGTGCTGTAAACCCATCTCCTTTAGTAAATGTAACATCTGCCTCACCTGCTAGCTGCAATGTTAAGCCTTTTGCAACTGCCTGTGGACTGATGCTGAGCAGCAGTGTACGCTCAGCCAGTTCATGGCAATAAAATTCCTGTTTGCCTCTATGCAAAGTCTTTTCTTTCCTCTTTTTTATCTGTGGGTCTAACGGTTTTGCTGACTTTGTCATTCTGCTAGATTCTGGCATGATTAGGATGAGAGTCCCTTTAAGACAGGAAATGGATACTTCATATTACACATACCACTTCATATTATATTATCACATCATCTTCAATACACACAAAGTACACATTTTTTCTCTTAAAACGTGCTGATGTAGTTCTAAGAGCCTGGTCAGTCCGATTTCTCTGGATTTTGTATGGATCTTACAATCCTTTGCTTTTGTTCTCCTAGGTGTCCGTCACCCTAACATCATCTGTGACTGTTGCAAGAAGCATGGCATACGGGGAATGCGGTGGAAATGCAAAATGTGTTTTGACTATGACTTGTGCACACAGTGTTACATGAACAACAAGCATGATCTGTCTCACTCCTTCGAGCGCTATGAGACAGCACACTCACAACCGTAAGTGGTGCTATGGGGGAAGTCCAGTTAACCATGTTGAGATTTATAGGTCATTATTTTACAGCAGTTGTCTCCAAAGTGGGGGGGTGTGCCTCACGTCGTGCGCAAGGTGATCTATTGAGGTGCAGGAATAAAATAATAGAACTTCAGTAGTACATGTCTGTATAATTTGTAAAGAAATAAATGTACCTACAATGGGAGGTGCTCAAAATTGTTTACTGATAGGGTTGCACAATCGAACAAGTTTTGGGACTACCATTCTATAGAATAGTGTAAGCCTGGATCTGGCTCTTTTATGGAGCTGCTTAGAAAAAAGCAAACAAATCAGCAGATTTTTTCCGAAAATTAAATTAAGGTGAAAATTTAGAATGTTTGCTCTGGTTTTTCTTTTTCTCTGCCCCCCGCCCCCCCC
>VXBL01010366.1:498364-585537 GCA_013400195.1 Aramus guarauna
GCACAAGGGGGGGGTGTGACATCAGGGACACAGCATGAGCCTGTCAGATGTGGCAGTGGTTTCTGGGAGCCTCAGTAAAGGCTAAAGGAAGAAGCAGCAGTAGCAGTAATTGGATAATATAATATAATATAATATTTTTCCTGCTGTTCCTACATGGCAGGTATTGAATGAGGTCGTGCTGAGGGATGGAGAGAAATTAGAAATCCACAGTGAAGAAGCTTCCAGTTGTGGAAAGCTGCAATTTTAAAGATAAATGAAAGGTATATATTGTGAGTCTTAGAAGTCACTAAGCTTTTGGAGAAAACAGGCTGTCAGAAATGCTTTTTGTTTCAGTCATTTGACTGAGTTGGATGGTGGAGTACTGTACTATAACTGCAACGCATATGTGTTTTATGCAAGAGCTTTCATACAGAGAGCTGGCAAACTGAAATAATTTTACTCAGAAAAGTCTTGCAGTGCAGGAACAGGAAGAAGTAGGAACACTTTTGCTTTCATGCAAATGTAATCCTATGATTTGTTGGTCTAGTGTTCCAAGGATTGTACTGCATTGAGTGGAATGTTCTGATTAAAAAAAAATAAGTGAAATGAGGGGCAGGGAGGGAGATCACTTTTGAATAATGCCTCAGAGAGGGTTTCTTTGGAGTAACTGTGATCTGAGCTGTAAAGACATGTTGCCTTAGGCGATGCAGCATCCTTTTTGAAGAACAAAAATTGCATGCTTATGACTCACTAGGACTATCACTTAGATCACTCATCTCAATTTTCTTGCTTAATAAAATAGAAGAGAAAACCTTTGGCAGTTCCCCAAGGTCCAAAAAAAGCTGTGTATTTAAAAAGACATGGTAACTGCTGTGTGGGTTTGGGTTTTCTTGAGGTTTCGTTGCTACCCACTGTTGTTTGACAGCATCCCATAATCTTGGTGTTGCATAATGAAGGAGAGGCTACTTATATATTGTTATTGTAGTCCGTGGCTTACCATCAGTGAGATCAGATGTGGAACCATGGAAAGCAGCTGTATTACGGATCTGTCACATCAACCATCTCTTTAACCAAAGATTAAGAACTGGGAGTTTTCAGTCCCTCCCTGGTCTCCGTCCGTAGTCCGTTGTGAGGGAGTTTCACCACACATCCCATCTTGCAACTGCTACCATTGCTGATCCTCTGACAGAAGAAGCTAGGACCTCTTGTAGGACAGTTTCAGCGGAGGCAGCGCAACATCCTTGCGCAGCAAACTGCTGCCACCCGCGCTGCTGTTGCCAGACCCACCGCATGGCACCTGCGCAATTAAACCTAGGCACTAATCCTGGGATTTAAGAGGCCTTAAGCCCAGACAGACACTGCAGAGGGTTCCCAATCAGTTTTCTAAAGAGGCTTTGAAAACACCTTTACCTGAAGGCTATTTCAGGTCTTACATGACCTGAGTTTGAACCTCTGGTGGCAGGAAGTACTGATTTTTTTTTTATATTTTGCCATTTGGAGTAATCTCTTCCTGACATCTGCCAGTTGCTGGCATTTTCATTGGCCTTGTTTTGTTTGAATTTTATAGCTGTTTTGGGAGAGACACTCATCCTTAGTTTAAAAGGATGGACAGCTCAGTTTCACTGAGGACCTGTTTTCACAATCTTGTATCCATTTGCTAAATATACACCTTGTAATTGGAAGGTAAATCACTGTCTGTAAGCAGGATAGCAAAGCAAAACTCATCAGATTGATGGTAGGGCTGGAATACTGAGGCACAATCTGGTGAGTTCTGCAAATAATCAAGTCTGAGATAATCTTCCTCTCATATAAAATATTAGTATTTTTCAAGTGCAAAAGCGGCAATGGCGTTTTGCATGCATCGCCTTCTCAGGGATGATGCTAGGCTGAACTTCAGGAGGGGATGTGGTGCATTTTACCCAGGCCGTTTTCTAGATTTCACTCACCAATACATCACAACCTTAACAAATTTTCAAAAGTCCTGTTTTTTTATGGAGAACAATGGAGTTGGAGGAGCCAGCAGACTACGCAGGGAAATGTTTTGTGTAATCAAGCATAAGAAATACAAATATTTTCTCGGGTTTTATACTGTAGTCAAAGCAGAGTTTGCAGTTATTGTCAGCCATAATTCCTAAACCAGCTCTGTCTAGTCTAGTTACCAGTTGGATTTCTAAATCAGATACATTACAAGAACAAGTGCATGCTATCGTTTAGGTATGCATGTGCACTGCAGACCCGTTCAAGGCAGCTTTTCAATAATCCAGCCTTCCATCTGTGACTGCTTATACTGCGAGCCTGAACTAATACAGCAGCTGAATGACAACTGCTGGGCGTTTGATTACAAGGCAATAAAGGGGACGCAGGTTTGTTTACTGTAGTAACCTCTTCAACATGTGTTATTTATGCAATGTCAGTTTAAGCTGCTAAACTAGGCAATTTTGGTGAGGAATATTTTGAATCAAATCTGACTCTTGCGTGAGGATGTGTTTCCTGACTTTTTAAAATGCTCATTAAGTATTAATGAATTTGTTAATATGAATGTATGTATTCATTTATTCTGTTAATTAATATAGTTTTACTTTTAAAAAAAACCCATGATTTACCAGATGAACTACCTAACTGTACCTCCTTAAAAACCCACGTACATTGCAAAACACTGGAGCGTATCCCCACACCCAGGCTTCCCTGGCTTAGTTTGGAACATTCCGCTTGATTTGTGAAATAGGGATTAAATTTCAGTGACATATTTAATCTTTATATTTTCTGGAATTACATGATCAAAACTGTAAGCAAGAGAAATCTTCATTAAAACATCCCGAGCCTTTGTTTTGAACTAATAGTCACGCTTAAGGGATGATAACAAGACCTTCCACTTTGTATGCTCACCGGTGCTTCTGCATCATTTGTAGTACGATATTCTGCCATTAAAGGCTGCGTATAGACATCTCTGAGAGCGCAGCTGAGAGAACCTTCTGTCTGCAGAACAGCCTTAGGTACACATTTTAATTCACATTTAGTAGCCTTGGTCTGAAATCTCGCCCGCTGTGGCTTTCCAAAACTGAGTCTGATACGAATTAGCTTTGGAGGTTAGCAACAAAGACAGCAAGTGTTTAGCCCAAGTCAGACCCTGCGGTCTGAGTTATAAACATACAGCTGGTTCTGTGAAGAACTGTGCCTTGGCAAGGAAGGGTAGGATTGACAATGGAAATTCTTGGTAAAGACAGTTCCTGAAATAGGTTTCTGTGATCCTGATCCCTCACTTACTAGCGTCCTTGTCTTAGGCTGGTTCATGCTTGAGCAATCAGCATCCGCCTGCCATCTGTCAGAATTTCCTTCCTTTATCCTTTGCTGGAAGTGCTTCAGTAAAAGCTTTGCTAGGGAGGATTACCGAATCTAGAATTTCTTGCATCATTGAGGTCAGTTTTACGTGTGGTTTCTGTAAGATCCTTGTGTTGGCACTTCTTGAGGTAGCTTGCATAGCTCTTTAGACATCCTAGAAGGAATGTGGGTTTGTACCCACCACCATGGGCTAGGGTTCTAGTTCACAGCTGCACCTTTTTGAAGAGATTGGATGATCTAATTAACACAATCTCTATGGCCTGCCGTGTCGCAGGGTGACCATCCCTTCTGCTTTCCAGTCGTGTGCATTGTGCTTGTTTATTTGGATAAGAATTTTCTGGAGCGGAGAAGTCTCTGTCTCGCGAAATAAGTTAGCTGTGCCTGGTAGGAAGGGGCCCTGACTTCTGCTACTGAAAATGAAAAGCGATCTCTGTTTAAACTTCTCCAAGTCGTTGCTTTTGGTCTCAAATCTCTATCTGTAAAGCACGGATGATGATATTTTTCTAGCTGCCTGAAGTGTAGCTCTGAGTGATGTGAAAGGCTATGGAAGCACCTCGGTGAAACTGAGCCCAGACAGAATATCCGTGGGGCTGGGGGGGTTCCCAGCCTGCTGAAGGGAACCGTACCTTCATTCTGCACAGTACGTGCTCCCAAGTGTTTTCTGGACTCTACAGTAATTTAATACCATTGGAATTTGTTGGGCAGAAATGGCTGCAGACTTTGGCTCTCGTAATTAAAATTGTTATTAAAGGCAGTATTGCAGTGATTAAATTTATCCCTAGGGTATTTTTGCAACACACTAATAACTTTGGTTGTTATCCAGTATTCGGAGCAAAACATGTTGAATTAGATTAAAACCTAAGATGTTGGCTGAGGACATCTGGTTCTTGCATCATTCTTCGGCGTTGCTGGTCAGCAGTGTGGTTCAAGACAAGGTCAAAATTTTTGTGAGGCCAGGGAAGGCAGGCAGTTATGGTGGGTTGCCTCCAACATTTAAGTAGAATGAGAGGTGAAGTTTCTTACTCTTCTTTCTTCTTTACGGAAGCTCAGCTTTCTGAGCTGGTCAGCTTTGTTTTCCTGGTCTCTAGCCACAAATTTGACCGAAAGTGACAGGTTAATGTGAGAGCTGTTGAGACGGGAAATGACTGCTGTTATGTGGCTATATGGAAAGGGAAATTATGCTAGGGATATAATGAATGGTGGTTATTTTGCTGTTTAAGCATCTTGCTTAAGCTTAGCTTTGTACTTTATTTTACTGTCTCTGAGAATCTTTGCATTGAACCTTTGTGAGAGTAGGGTTTAGGGGAAGGAAGGGTATTTTTATCACTTTGTGTCAGGGCTTGACTAAGACATCTTTGATAAATTGTTAGAAAAACATTTGACAAAATAGAGTGAAAGTAGCATGTTGTAGCCAAGCTGTTTCAGAGGTAGTACACAAATCCATGCTGGTTTTTGAAGCCAGTCTATAGTGCACGCAGTGCAATAAAACGCATGCTGATCAGTGTTTCTTTTTAGCTGAGCTCTTTCCCAGCCCTCTTTCATTAGCTTCACTTTCGTAACAACTGCTGGCCTTGATGGTGTTTAAAACAGACAAAATCCCAACCATTCACAAAATGGTCTTCGTCTTCCTCCTGTTGAGCTACAATCTGGATAATGAACATTCAACGATTAGAAGAACATGCGTAAATAATCTCTCCCTCTTTTTAAACACATTAGGTTGTAAAGCGCAGGTGGGAGATCTGTTAAGAAAGGTAAAAGACTTAGGCTTTTGATGGATAAGTAAACAGTAAGTTCAAGCATAAGCTTTTTATCCTTCTGAGTCTCCACCTTCTCTCTCTAGGTATTAGATGGAAAATAAATACAGCATTCTGAGGTCAGTCCTACCCCCGGCAGGCTTCCCCTCCCCTTGCCCTGTGGAACAGCTGCTGAACTTGAGTTCGCTGTGTCTGGGCTGGGACTTGCCGAGAGCTGTCCGGAGGAGGTGCACAGTTACGGGTATGGATTGTGGCACCTTTCCAGTCACCTAGAAAGTGGATTGTACCCTGGGTGAGCAACACAAACAGGTCCACAAGGACTTTAGTGGCTTGGTATCTCATGAGAACGCTTTCTGCTAGGGAACAGAGACTAGGAACAGCACGCACAAAACCAGCAGAGAAGCTGCTGTAACATTATGGGAATTGGAAGCTGCTTTAACAGGACATCAGATCCCCTGTTTACTATCACGTAGGTATTTTTTTTTTTCCTATTTTTTTCTTAAGATGGGTTGGTGTGCCTGCCTGTGATGCAGATTGCAGGGCAGATAGAAAGGTCTGTGTTATCCTGGAAACAGTCTAGCCACAACACTGCTGGTCTAATCTGCTCTGCTTTTCAGCATGTGAACTAGGCTGTGCTGTCTGCAGCTTAGGTTATGAAATGTGCTGAACTCCTTAGGGCTTTGAGCTAGGAGACTGCCTGAGCCATTGGTGCTTTCATGCAGCGTACACCCTTGTAATGTCCATAAGCGTTGCCTTAAAATTAACCACGGGATACAAGGGCAGCTGAAATTCAGTATCGCTCTCCCTCTGAAGTGATGTCAGACTTTTTGGAGAAGTTACTAACTTCCTCCTCACTCTCCTCTTCCCCCCTCACCCACCCAGAGGCTCCGTTTTAAAGACACGTTTTAATTGTGTGAGGCTTATATTGTCTTGGGTGTTCTCCTTCGGGGAGCCTGTGGATTATAAGTGGCACAGGTGGCAGTGAAAACTAACATGCCCTCCTGCTATGATGTTTGGGATTGCGTGATGATATTTGTAGCAGGGCTTCCCTGCCCTGTGTAGGCAATGGCAACAAGCTGCTAAATCCAGATTTTGATCGCTTTGGTTTGCAGATGTCGTACCTTACGCTGTAGAATGCTGGTAAATGGTTATATTAAAAAATATTAAATTGTATGCATTCACAGTAATCGTATTTGGCCATCAATGAGCTGCCTTCCCCTCATATAATTTCTGGTTTGTGCATCTCATAGAGCGCGTGGGGAATTTTTCTGTTTCGGAGCTACTAGATTTTATTTTTGCCCTACACGGTCCCCTCAAGGCTATGTGAAGTTCTGAAAGGATGATTTTTCCTTCACAGCTAAGCATGCTGTGTGTGAGTAAATGTAATCCTTTTGAATCTTTGTGTTTATGTATGTTCAGCTTCCTGAGTCAGCAAGGTGTCATTCTGGTGACTAACAACCTGAGAGACAGTCCCCACCACGGTCCTGCTGCTTGTGTGTAGATGTGTGTTTGTCTCCAGAGGCTGTCCCTGAAGTGCGCCTGTTCGTTCCCACTTGTCTGCATCCCACAGTTGAGAGGAACACAGAAGCTCACCATAGATCTCACAAGTTTTGATAATGTTCGAAGATAAACCCGCGTTGTCTTTAGCCCAGTGTATTATTCACTAGTTGTCTTTCTGCCATCAGTGGAACAGCCTAAGTATTCTGACCTTCCTGGGGAGACCAGCTTTTGGGGATCAAAGACCCTGTTCAGCTATTTTAACTGTCTTCTCTCACTTCTTACACGCTCTTCAGAACTCAAGCCATGGTTGTTGGTTGGTTTTTTGGGTTTTTTTGTAAGGGTGGTATACTTGGTCCTCATGTGACAGACCTCTGTTGGAACAGAGCTTCATAAAGTGTGAATAGTAACAATAACTTAATTTGTTTTCTCTTCCTTTGTTTTTGCAGAGTCCTAGTGAGTCCTCGGCAAAATTTGACTCGTATCACATTAAAAGGGACTTTCCAGGGGGCTAAAGTAGTCCGTGGCCCCGACTGGGAGTGGGGTAACCAGGATGGTAAGCTACTTTTGACATATCCTTTAAAACACCATTCATTTTTTGTTCTTTTTTTTGGTTGCCAAATTGCTAGTTGAAAATGCATGTGCTGAGCAGTAGCTTCTAGGGGAGCTGTTCCGATGATGCAGGTTGCTGTTCTTTAGAGTATTAAATATTATTTGTTTAGAAACATATCTATGGCATAAACTCTTTGCATTCATTCAGAGTGTGGGAGGGAAGGTTTGCTGCTCCTATGTGAAAACTCATGGGAACCATCCTGAAAGATCTTCTATAGAACTGTAAGTGTACACCACGTTACAAGAAAATAAAGACCCATCTTCTACTGAAAAAGCTTCCGTTTGCAGTGGGAATAAGGTTTGTCTGACTACGTGTGCAGTACTCCTTTTTCCTTTGGAGTTCTTTGGAATATCCTTATTTGGACACTTTTAAGAACAGTGAAGAGAAATGATCTATAAGGAGTGTTTCACACGGACCGTTAATGAAGAACTGTTCGCTGTGGTTGCTGAAGAATGGTTTCTGCTTTCTGTATGAATTGTAACTTCAGGCTGAAAACGTGAAGGGACAGAAATGCTTTTTCTAGAGCTCATCTTGCGGTATAATGACTGTGTCTAATTCACTGGTACCAACTTCTGTGTAGGGCTAACAAGGTTAAGGATACTTTATGTTCTGTTTCTATCCCAGAGCCTTTTACATGCTGTAATGTTTACAGCTTCTTTTTTCCCTTAATTATTAAGTTGTAAGCCCAAAGGTTTCCGCTGTTGACTCCCACCATTTATTGCAGCTCTGGGTTCAGTGGAGGACATGGATACTTGCAGGGTCTGAGAGCAAAAGAAGCTTATGCTCTGTACAGCTTATCCATCCTTTTGAGATCAGATCAACATTTACATGTCTGAGACTTGTGTTGCTTACAACGATTGCGACCTGAAAGCAGTTCTATGTGCAAGACAAGTGGGAAGAAACACAAAGCCAGGCACTCAGCTGGTCTCTGAAGAGTAATACCTTGTCTTTGTGGAGCTGCCCCCATCCACAGCCTTTTGCTCTTCTGAACCGAGCTTCCTGGTAGCACTAACACATCAGCTCTGTTTCCATTTAAGGAGGTACCAAATAAGTAGTGGTAATAAATAACCTTGCACACTCTGGGTCCTGGTAAGTTTATACGTTGATCATGTGGTCTTGTGTGTCTGGTAAGGGCAATACCAGCTAGGTGAGAAATCTGATTGAGTGGGCTTGCTTTTATTTGCCTGGGTCTTTTTAGTATTCCTGCTGCCTGAGCCCTTTTCAGAAATTAGCATTGAGTGCAAAATTTGCCAATTGACCAAACTGTTTTCTCTGCTGTGATCAGGGAGGACCCTGGCTGCTCTTTGGTCACTTCAGCCTTTTCATTAAATCCATAGTTTTCCTTAGTACCATTTCTTAGAGCCCAAACACCAGGGAAAGGGAAGCTAGTGCTCTCCTCAGAGAAAAGCATCTGAGCAGGGCAAGAGGGAGGTGACTTGTTGTTGTTGTTCAGTCTGAATCCCTGCTGCAACAGGCAAACATTAAATTCTTTTGTCACTGGTGCTGAGTTTCTGTCAGCACTAATTTGAGGCCAGTGATACCTACCAGGTTTGTTACAGACTGAAAGAGCAGGGAGAGGACACCAATCTGTTACAACCTGTCCACATTAATAATATAGCAGAGTGAGGTAGGGAGCCCACAAATTCTGCCTGCCACTGGGTTCGGTGTTGATGGACTGTTGTGTCTCGGATGAGAGTTTGTGTGCCCAGCCAGATGTCCCTTCTCACAAGTATACCCTCCTGTTCTGGATTGTTTCAGTTGTACTCCTCCTTGGTTGGGCAGGTGAAGAGAAGCACCAGAACAAACTTTACTTGATGTTCTTCCACCTGGCCGGTGTTGGGAAGAGATTAAAGATCTTGGGTGGATTTTACAACACTGCTGTGTGTTTATCTTGCCACAGTGTGGTGCCATGGCACTGTGCGTTGCCTAGGCACTGTTCCTGTACCTCGGGAGGAATGGCTGCTTCTACACGGAATTCGGCTTTTCCATATTCATATTCTAAAGTAAATGGCTGGCTGGCTGACTTTCAGTGAGTTTAATGTAGAGGTTCTCTCCTAAGTGGTCAAACTGAGCAGTCTCATGGTTTAATTTCCCTAATGAAAAAGGTACTGAGATTTCTGGTGCCTTCTGCAGACCAAGGTGAATCATGCAAGCTGTGAGGAAGTTGTATGAGCTGCTGAATAATTTTGTGTGTGTGTGTGTGTGAGTTCCTTCTTTCACGTATATGAAGAACCCTTGACTGGAGGGCACTGCTTCAGGCAGCAGTAAGCTGTCAGTGAAGCAGACCCATGTGCTTCTGTTCACCATGTCAAGCTGGCCTACACCAGGGCCCCACAGAAGTCCATCCTGGGTGGCAACCTGTCTGTCACAATTTCATCTGCCCCAGCTATTGACGTCTGGCTCTGTGCCTATTCCTCTGTGGTGAATAGTTGGAGAACTGACAAGTTTTTCCCTTGGTTTTTTACTTAGTTAAGATAAAAGTGTCATTAAATTATATCTCCGTAAACGTCAAGGTGTCAGCTGAGTTTCTGTATATTAGTCTCAGTGAAAATGCAAGCTTGACACTTTTCTCCCCTCTCTTTCCATCAGGTGGTGAAGGTAAAACTGGACGCGTGGTTGATATTCGTGGCTGGGATGTAGAAACTGGACGCAGTGTGGCCAGCGTCACGTGGTCTGATGGTACCACAAACGTCTACAGAGTTGGACACAAGGGAAAAGTAGACCTGAAGTGTACCGTGGAGGCATCTGGTGGCTTTTACTACAAAGAGCATCTCCCAAAACTAGGTGCGTAGAGACATGTCTTCTGTTGAGAAATTCTGATTGACACTGCCATTTCCTCACGCTAAAGCCATTTTGCTTGGAAGACAGAAAATTGGCGGGTGGTTTTATAGAGTTCCCATATGATGTGTACCATTTTAAAAAAGTGGTCTGTGTGTGAACATACTGCTTTATTTCAGGGTGGTTAGTAAAGTAGTTTGGCCTTTCAGTGGTAAGATTGTGTAAGACCGTCAGATGCCCAGAAGGGGATCTTCTGCCAAGGCAACTTCTTGCTGCTGCAAATGCACGAAACTCCCTTGGGAGCGCCTGCATCTGTCAGCAGAGAATTCAACCCAGTATTGGTTTTGTTGATCCAAAGTTTTTCATTCTTCAGACAGGCAGTGGTCCAGCTGGTGTTTACTGTGCTTTTAGAGAGCAAATATTGTTGTTCTGGTGGACCAAAAAGTATGTCGAAGGGGAATGTGACAAAAGGGAGTTTTCTGAGAGTGGAGCTGCCAAATACTTGCCCAGCAGGGAGATTAGAAAGTCATGGAAAAAGGTGATGTCTATATTGGCAACTTGCTGCAATCCACCTTTCCTCTTAACTCTAGTGAAACCAAGGAAACTACGTGTGGTTTTGGACTTGCAGCATTTTTTACTTATGTTTTTGGTTTTTTTTTTTAATAAGGTGCAGGGGCTGTCTTTTGTTCCCCTGAAGGAAAACAGAGGGGTCTGTTCTTGAGTTTGCAGCAGCAGAATCAGATCTTTCTCATTCTTTTCTCTCCCCGAGCAGCGTGGCAAGAGCATGAGGACAGGGAAGGGTTGGATGGGGAGTTTATTTCCAGAGGTACAACCTCTTGCTAGCAGGAAGGCTAGGAGGGTAGAACACTCCACAAAGCAAGCTATGTGGCTGCCTGTGGAAGAGAACTTACTTTGAGGACTGTGTGGGTGTGTCTGCTGAACAATAGTTGTGGGTGACTGAATTGCCAAGAACAGCTACTGATGTCTGACGTGACATGAGAGCATTCAAAGGCATTCCCCTCTGGGAAGGGACAAAATTCTGTCTTGTTAGAACTACCTCATATTTAACCCATATCAATATCCAGTTAGAGCTAAATCCTCTTGGTCTCTTTACATCCTGCTGCCCCATAGAGTGTGTAGGGAATACTTCACAATAGAAAAAGGGTTTTACACCATTGTGCCCCAATTAAGCCTATGTTAATTTGCACCCTTGTTACAAAGTCAAATGAGATACAAAGCACATTATTGCATCCTGCATGGATGTGGGTGGTATTGTTCTTCTCTTTAGGAAAACCAGCTGAACTGCAGAGGAAAGAAAGCACGGACAGGCATCCCTTCCAGCATGGAGACAAAGTGAAATGTCTGCTGGACATTGACATCTTGCGGGAAATGCAGGAGGGCCACGGGGGCTGGAATCCTAAAATGGCTGAGGTATGCTTCTGCTTGCTCCCGTTCTCTCAGTAACGTATCAGTCACTATCTCAGACTACAGAAGTAGGCACTGGCTAGGAAGTTACCAGAACATCTTTGGGTAACGCATTAACTTCTGTATCACAAATACAAATTCTTTAGTGATAGGACACTGGAGTCATATTTATTTTTAGGCTCATATAAATCTGTGTTGTATGCGAATTGCCTTGTGGAGTCCTGCATAATTTCTAAGAGCCTACGGTGGGTCAGAGGAGTTGCTCAAAAGCCTTGGAAGCCAGCGCAAAAAAACCTAATGGCTGGCTTGTTTGCGGGCAAATGAGCTGTGGATCTTTTCCTTGGAGTTATGGATCCATTCCCTTCTTTTGTACTATGCATTACTACTAATGAAAGTTATGTGTTTTGTCAGCAGTGGGCTTTATCTGTGGCCAGGGCTAAAATTTCTCGGCCCATATGATGTTCTTGGAGCTTAGCCTGTTGTCTTGTCTTTAGCTTGAAGAGCTATCAGTGTGTTGTCACAGTCATCTGAAAAAACCTCAGATAGTAGAGTTAGAAATGACGCCTGTCACTGTAGTACAGCATCTCGGGGGCCATCAGGGAAGTAACTCTCCAGGGGGTTGTGAACATTCAGTGTGGGCTTACATTCAGATGAAATGATAACAGCTAAATAAATTGCCATTTTAATTTAAAGTTCTATGCTTTTTGTTTCTCCTTAAGTCAGTTTTCTTGACTTTTAATAGTATACAGATATTGCCCAAAATAGCCTAAATTACCTTCATAGATTGAAGAAGGCAATACTGCTGTTGTGCAGTAGATTTACTGCAAGACAAAAATCACATTTTGATACTCACCATTACAGTAATAAGACCTGTCTCTCAGCCTGTATTAGTAACTTGTATAAAAGTGGCTTTTTGGGGAGGGAGGGAGGTGTATAGCCACAGGTGACCCAAGTGCCCACTACACTTGAGTCGGTAAACTCAATAACCTGCAGGTCTGATACTGAGACAACTCTCTGAAGCCTTGGTATATGAAGCAGTGCTATAAAATGACAAAGATATGTTATATATGTATGTATGTATCCAACCTGTCCTCTAGGTGAGCACTCTTTGAAATCAGACTTTAAAACGTCAAGACAAACATTTCAGGTTCAGTGCAGAAATCTATTAACTGAGCATTGGTCCCTGTTTTTGAGCCTGGCAGGCAAGGACTTACCCTCTTCTGGCATGAATTTTAAGGTGGCTGTCAGTGGAGCCATGAATTTTTTATTCCAGCTAAGGCCTTCACCCCCAAACCTATAGTTTTTGAACACTGCTGTGTAGCTAACATAGGCTGCTAGGTTGTTAAACCTCTGCGCTTCGGAATTCCTGTTGTTTGTGAATGCAAGCGTAGCAAGGGATATAAACAGAGAAGCAGTAACTTCCTGTCATCTCATAACTTGGTACTTTTTGTCTCCCTCGAAACTATCAGCTGCTCAGGACCTGCCAGAATGAACAGATAGTTGTGTAGTGCAGTGTTCTATACTTTGTTTTCTGTAGTCTCCTCTGCCGTGCCCCCATTTTTTTCTCTTGGATCATGCCTTGCACAGCAATGTTGTAATCTCTGCCCACCTTTGTCATTTGGAAACAGGAGGACAATTTGTGCTGCATTTTCGAGGATTTTCACACTTTGTATTCCTATCACCCTCCTCCCCCAATATGCTGCTACTTAGAGGAGCTTCTTAAGCAGCCTTACCCTTCTTTTGCAGAAAAACGATGACTGCATCTCATTTAAAGCAGGTTTGGGAGCACTGTTAGTCTGTGAATTGGAAATGGTGGGTTTTAGCCATCTATGCTTTGGATGCCTGCTTTCCCCACTATTAAGCAATGTGATTTATTTAGGGGGTTTCCCCTACTTTTTTTTTCCCCCTATCAAAAGTTCATTGGCCAGACAGGGACTGTGCACAGAATCACGGACAGAGGGGACGTGAGGGTCCAGTTCAACAGTGAAACCCGCTGGACTTTCCATCCTGGAGCTCTGACTAAGGTAGGTGCTGATAGGTGAGCTTGGCCAGAACTAGAACCGCTGCAGGGAATAGCTGTCAATTTAGGCTGCTGTGTTTAGGACGCGATGTGTCGCAAGCAAGTGCTGAAGAAGTATACTGCTATTCTGAAAGCAATAGTTCTAGGCAGAATTTCCTGCAAGCCATCAGAGCTAAGGCAGGTGGTTGCAGACAGTGGGAGCTGGGCTGCTGGGCTGTCCAGTTGTATGAACCTTTGCATTTCAAATGTTGTGAGTTCTTGAGGTAAATTCCATTTCTTAATTTCAGCTTTTTTGATAAGAGTGGTAACAGTAGACCTATAGTAGCTCATCCTTCTGCAGCTACCTTTCATCTGTGATGAACCTTCTTCCACATCATTTCTATCTGGTTTTGTTTTCTTCCTTGTTCTTGTTTCTTCATGTTATTCTTTTTGCATCTTTCTCTCGCTTCTCTCTGATTCTTCTGGATAACCTGAGTTTTTAATCCAGCTCTTCTAATTTTGTGTCTGCATTTCTTAAGCTCATAGCTCTGGCCCTCCCCAGAGGTTTGAGGACTTGAGCTGTGGATTATTAGGACTAATAAGTATAGAAGGAGCTGCTGGAAGACTACAAAATTCTGACAGACCTGAACAAGGTCACAATGCTAAAAACTCCAATACCAATGGAAAATGCAGTGTCAGACTGTTTTGCACAAAATTAGTCTGCTTTGAAAAGTGTGTTTTGACAGTGCTCTTTTCTTAGCTTGGTGAGCAGAGGGAGCATCTGGCAAATGACCAGTACAGATAAACTCTGGTTTCTCTTTTCTGTTTTAAATAACAAACAGATTTAACGTCCTTATTAAAGTGAATTAAAATCCCCAGTTCCAAGTCAGGTATAGTGAGGAGATAGACCAAGGAAAGTTCCACGTGTACTTTATCCTGGTATTAATTATAAATGGTTTGAAGAAGAAAGAAAAGAAAATTGTTCTGTCCCAAATTATTTCCCTACTTAAATGTAAATTTGGCTTAAAACAGAAATACCCCAGCCTTTGGACTATGTTTATTTTGCAGTGCAGTGATTACAGATTCCTTGGTAGCCATACTTATGTTTTGTAATGCCATGTTTTTTGAGTCGATGGGCTTCTTGTTTGGTTGGGTTTTCTNAAAGCTTATGACTTTCTTTTTCTTGTAGCTCAACACCTTTTGGGTTGGTGATGTTGTCCGGGTGATAGATGATATGGAAACAGTGAAGCGATTCCAACCTGGTCATGGGGAGTGGACAGATGAAATGGCACCTGTGAGTGCGCGCCAGTTCCAGGATAGTCCAGTAACTTCCTGAGTTTTCCCGAGCAATTAGTAATAGTGACTGGGCTTGCATTGCCCTCCAGTTTTTCTGCTGGTCCGTGAGTGCACGGACCTTTCTGGGACTGCTGAGGCCTTGCAGAATAAATGTTACCTAGTGCTATTGGCTATCAGTAACACAATCCTATTGCAGCACCCAAAGCAAAGCGGGTAAATGGGGAATCTGACAAAGGATTTGGCTACCAGTAAGTCAGATAAGGGGTTCTGCTAAGCAAAGTAAACCAGTCCTCTTACGCCCTCCCTAATTCTCTGCAATGAGGCAGGAAAGAGCGCCCAAGGGGAAAAGTGGGCTGCTCAGACCGGTGTAGCTGAAAAGCAGAATACAGGTGTCCTCCAGGAGCAATTAACTGCGCAGAGGAAACCTTTCCTAGTCCCAGTTTTATCAGTTCTCTCAGGGTTCTTCAGACCATGTTTTGTTGTTTCACCACCTTCCTCTCCAGACATTTGCAATGTGTCTGGGAAACCCTTCTTATGTAAAACCAGTAATAGAAACTGCCGAGAACCCTCTGGTGTCCTTGAAGTGGGAGCTGTTTGCGAGTGTGTCACTGTTCAGTGCTTCTTTTCACACAGCAGGAGTGCCGCCTGCGAAACCACTCTTAGAAGCATTGCATTGGTTCTGAGGTGCAAAGCATGCGGCATCCTACCTTTTAAAAATCATCTCTTTCTTTCCATTACAGACCCTAGGGCACATCGGCAAAGTGATCAAAGTCTACGGGGATGGAGATTTGCGAGTGTCGGTTGGAGGGCAGTCCTGGACGTTTAACCCAGCTTGCCTGACGGCCTATCAGAGAGATGAGGAAGCAAACCTCATGACAACGGAGAATGCAAAGGAATCAAAAAGTGAGATAGTGAGAACAGAGCTGCCTGATCTGTCAGAGACTGTGAAATGGTTGCACTGGTGTAACAGCAGCAACGCTGCTTGGACAGTGTTAAAATCCAGCTGCGTGTTCTTCCCCGGACAGAGCTCCAAAACCAAACTGTGCCTTAGTGGGGAAGCAAAGCTGGCCTTAACGGGAAAATATGGAATTTAGGGCTCAGGAATGCTAACCGTAGCACTGCCCTAAGTTCAGTATTTGCTTCTGCCTTCATCTGTCTCAATTTTTGTTCCATCCTGCTGTGTTTCCTGTAGGAGAATGCTAATTCTTGAATGCTTGTGAAATATGCACAGGTCCTTCTGTGGAAGTGTTGTCAAATCAACGATTATTTTGCCCAGCCCACCCTGAAATTGAATTTGAGATCACATGATGTGTAGAGGGCATTTGGTCTGGTTTGCACATCTGCTCATAAAACTTTTCCTAGGCTCACCATATTTATTTTCTTTAGATGTCCAGGATCATGAGGGAGAGAGGACAGACCTGCAGGGGTTTTTTGGTTTGCTGTGTAGGTGGGTCAGAAACTGTTTGCTCAAGTTAGACTTCAGGGAGAACTTGCACAGGAGCCCAAGCTTTTTAACTTCGTGCTCTCTGGAGAGCTGTAACACCTCCGTCCTCTCAAGCACTCGAAAGTCTGTAATTAGAGGGCCTGTCTGAAAGGACCTACAGCATCCTTTCCAAACCATCCATTCCTTTTCAGTAGTGATTTTTCTGTGTTGGTCTTCTGTAGCATGGTCTCATGTCTTTTGAGTTCTCAAAATATCAGGCTCATAAAGCAAAAGATCTGTGCAAGCCACAAATTCGTAAAGCTCTTTGTGTGAGCCAAGTATTAAGAGGTCCAGCAGGCCCATACTGTGGTTATACAGCTGTACCGTGCCAACTGTACGCATAACTACACACGGTGTTTGTTCCTTTGACCTACGGCTGCTTCTCATTCCTACCAGGTACTTTGATTACTGTACTGGAGAAATTGCTGTCCCAGAAGACAGAGTCAGAGCATGCGGGGTGCCTGGTCATTTGTGCAGCCCTCAATAATGCAGCTAAAGTTCGGGAGCTCCTTCAGAAGTACCCAGACAAGGCAAGTTTTGAAGACATCCTGAATGGTTACGTTTTGTTGCTCCTGTTTAAAATATTGTCGTAAAATTTTGTAGTCAAGTGGGGAAAAGGATGGGAGAAAAATAATAGATTTTTCAGACCTAGTATTAGCTCCTAACAGCCGGAATTTTTTTTTTATTTTGCTGCAATTTGGGAATAACTTTGTATGTGAAATGTGCATATTTTATGGCTCCAGTTTGTGGCATTAAATCTGAACTAGAGTTAAGTTCTCGCTGTGCATTTCCAAAGCTGGCTTTTCCCAGACTTCCTGTATAGACACCGTACCTGTAGAATCAGGGGAAGAGGTATTTATCTGTATGAAAACAGTAGCAAGGTGTCCAAGTATCTAGCCTGCGTTTGAAAAGAAAGCCATGGGTTGTGTCTGGCTGAACGAGTCTGTCCTTAGATGACCTTGCAAAATGGCTTTGTTGGAATCAGGAAAGAGAAAAGCTGCCCAGATCCTGATGCTGTGCCTGTCGGTGCAGTGCCTTATCTCCTGTCTGACTGGAGCAGGGGACTGGGCTTGACTTATTGCTGAACAATTTATGTGCTTGCGGAGTGCCAAACTGTTAGGATCTGCTCAAATCACTGCTCTTTCATGCTGCCTGTTTGAAGGTTCAAGCTCCTTCAGTGAGGGGTACAGGGTTTATAAACGGGTTAAAAAAGGAGAACCAGAGAACAAAGTATTTCAGCAGTGTCCTTGGAAACCATTGGTAACAACACCTAAGTTTTGTTGAGGCTGTGTCTGTATGGCTGGCAGGAGCAGCTGGATGTGTGAACCAGGAAAACTGGGATCAGTTCTGAAGGGAACCCCTGTGAAACTGATGTAGTTGTTAGTTGTCTGGTATTTATTATAGTTCTTTATTTACAAAGTTAAGGGGGGCTCTGGAGATGGGAGAAATAGACAAATAGCTGCAATTGTCGATTTTGTCTCAGATGAGAGAGTTATTTTCATCAGATTTCTATTTCTATTCTATATTCTATTTCTATTCTAATACTTATCTTAACAAACTAGTTATTTCTATGTAACTAGGGTTACATACAGCAAGACGAGACTGAATTTGAGGCTCGTTTAGTGCAAGTTGGAATTGCTTGCCAAGGCCTTTCCAGCTTATCAGCATTGTCTTCCTTGTGTAAATGCAAGAATAACACAGTGGCCTCTAATGCCTCCTTGCCTAAATGACTCACTCATCATTTTGATTGAATCAAGAGAAATCTTGCCTGTTCTGCTCTCCTGACTGCTGCAGGGGAAAAACCCCTCTGTTCTCCTTGCCAGTCTGCTGAGGTTTTACTAGGTCCTTCATCTCTTTTCCTTAGCATCCCACTGATTTCAGTAGCTTCTTTTCCTTTTTTATTTTTCTTGTCTTTCATACAGCCTTTCTTTGTTCTTCAGTCCCTTTGATTCTCAAAAAATCTCACAGCAGCATTTCAGCACTGTGATACACCCTCCAGCCGTTGTGCCCAGTAAAGTACCTGGAGTAACATGGAACAACGGGGACTTGGCATCTTCAAAGCCTTATGCAAAGCTAATTTGATTTTCTCACATATTTTCCTATTGGGAAAGGAGTTGTTGGCAGAGATGTCAAGAAGTATTCTGCTTGCAGGCATAGAGGGATTTGGCATCAGGGCTGCAATCAGAGCCCTGGCTTCCAGCTCTGTTCACTCGCTTCTCCCTTCTTCACCAAACGTGCTGTCCCCTTCCCCTTTAGAAGTATTCTGGGACAAGGTCAACCTTGTTGTTGGTATACATAAAGCAGACCCAACAGGGCACGGTTTCTGCTTAATGTTTCTGAGCTTGTAACTGTTCTGCAGCTAGTGACTTCCATCCTGCTAGGCCTGCTCTAGAGCAGAGCTGACCCGAACACAAAGCAAGGTCTTCCCTAATCAAGCTGTGTGCTGTGTCTCTGCCCTTCTTGTAGGTCGACGCAAAGAACCAGGGCAGAACTGCCCTGCAGATTGCCTCTTATCAGGGGCATCTGGATGTTGTGAAGATTTTGCTGCAGGCACATGCCACGGTCAACCTAAGGGATGAAGAGGGAGATACAGCACTGCACTACGCAGCTTTTGGGTAGGATATCTTTCTTCTTGCTACCTCTGATACAAGACCTAAAGGGCTGCAAAAGGACATTTCTAGATAGAAATAGATAGATGGGGCCCATGTGAACCTCACGAAGTTCAACAAGGCCAAGGGCAAGGTCCTGCACATGGGTCGGGGCAATCCCAAACACAATTACAGGCTGGGCAGGGAATGTATTGAGAGCAGCCCTGAGGAGAAGGACTTGGGGGTGTTGGTGGATGAGAAGCTCAACATGAGCCGACAATGCACACTTGCAGCTGGGAACGCCAACTGTATCCTGGGCTGCATCAAACGAAGCGTAACCAGCAGGTCGACGGAGGTGATTCTCCCCCTCTAATCTGCTCTTGTGAGACCCCGCCTGGAGTACTGCGTCCAGCTTTGGGGGCCCCAACATAAGGAGGACATGGACTTGTTGGAGTGAGCCCAGAGGAGGCCATGAAGATGATCAGAGGGCTGGAGCACCTTCTGCTATGGAGACAAGCTGAGGGAGTTGGGGTTGTTCAGCCTGGAGAAGAGAAGGCTCCGATGAGACCTTATAGCAGCCTTCCAGGGGCCTACAAGAAAGCTGGAGAGGGACTGTGCAATGACATGGAGTGATAGGACAAGGGGGAATGGCTTTTACTGTCTGCATAGCATTGAATCTAATCTCTCTTACTCCTTGCTTTTGAATCAGAAACCAAGCTGAGGTTGCCCGTGTGCTTATTGCTAAAGGAGCCAGTGCAGACCTGTTGAACAATGCAAAGTGCACAGCATTGTATGTTGCTGTCAGTCAAGGATTCACAGATGTGGTGCGGACCCTCTGTGAGCTCAACTGTGATGTCAACCTCCCAGTAAGTTTTGGGGTTTGTGAGATTTGGCAGGGAGGGTGTGTGTTAGGGGTTGGTTGTTTTTTTTTTTCTTTTCTGAGGTGGTGAGGTGCTTCTTTATGTCTTACACCATTTGTTGCTTCGTAGCAACATTAACATAGCTTCATTAAAGGTCATTCTCTTCAAATGCACTACTGTGCATTGCACAGGAGAAGTATTCCTCTAACTTCAGTACTCTGAAATTCGAGGTTTGGGTCTGCTCCTTCATCATTGTGAGTCTGCTCAGCTCAATCCAGCAGCACTGTCTCTGCTGTGCTGGACTCGGGCTTCCAGCGAGAGCTGACCTGCTGCTGCTGGGTGTTGTTCAAACACTCTGGTTCCCAGCAGTAATGAGTGGTGAGGTTTTTAAGACTGGCATTTAGGAACTTGAAGGGCAGTGACGGTGAATTGGACCAAGCCCATTTTTAGGTTGTGCTTGTATGAAGGTGGGGCTGAACTGTGCTGGGTCTGTCTCTCAAAGCTAGTCAGGAATGTTGGCACCTGTCTACTCAGCAGCTGGTTTCAAGCCCTGGGGAAAGGATTTTACAAAGGTTATGAAACTGCTGTGGGTGCCAGTGATGTTTGGCCTGGAGTTGTATGTGACCTGGTGACACTATATATCTTCTTGTCTTGAACTGTGCCTCAGGGTGAGCTGTTGCATTTGACGCTCTGAGGTAGGTAACCTGTGTTCTGCTTTGGTGTCCTTGTATAGGATTGCCAGGGAGACACCCCCCTGCATTATGCTATCACTGCAGATTACAAAGTCGTTATTGAGATTCTCACTGAAGTACCCAACATCGACTTCACTGTCCAGAATTGTCAAGGCTTCAACCTGCTCCACTATTCTGCTCTAAAAGGCAACAAGCTGTAAGTGACCCTTTTTCATTTTTACTGCTTTTACAGATGCTAACTTGTGGTTGCTGTCTGAACAGTAAGAAGGCAGTGGATGTAGTTCTAGATAGCTAGAAAGGAAATGGTTGGTTATACGTTTCTTGGCTTTAGATAAAGCTAGGTATAGCTGTTGCCCTTGTCCTTCCATCCTTTATGCATTCACAGGAAACTGCTGCCTGCTGTCCCCATCCCGGCTTTTCATATTCTCCTAGCTTGTCTAGGAAATCTGTCTGCCTCTAGATAGTCTCCATAGATATTTGGGTTCACACGTGGAAGGACAGGAAGGAGGTCTGTAGTAAACAGTACTTGAAAAGACTGTGTCTAACTGAGAACCTCTGGAATTCTTCCAAGGATAAATTTGCTTATTATTTTCATAGCAGTGTGAGTTTACCCTACTTTATTAAATGATAACTGAAGGCTTTTGTTTTATTCTTGTAATTCAATCTGTGAGACAGAGGGAGTGCTCTGCGTCACAGTTGCCAACTCATGGTCCTGCCTATTGAACCACGAACATTCATAACTTTGGAGCAGAAGAGGCAGGCCTGTCTTTTCTGCATTGTTTTCTTTCCCGATAAAGTAACTCTTCCATCTCTGTTAACCTCCAACACTCTAGAGCCATAAAGAAGATTCTAGCAAGAGCTCGGCAGCTGGTTGACTCCAAAAAGGAAGATGGCTTCACTGCCCTGCACCTTGCTGCTCTCAATAATCACAAAGAAGTGGCAGAAATTCTCATCAAAGAGGTAAGAAACAAAACCAAATCACCACCACAAAAAACTCCCATCTCTCCCACTCCCCAAACCCCACATTTCCTAAAGGCTATCGAATTAATGCTGGCCTCACAAGAATGTCTCTGTCTCTTTGAAGAGCTGGCATTCTTTGCCAGAGTTTGAGCAGGGGTCGGCATTCCTGGGAGTGTTTTCCTTTGGCACCGGCAGTAGAGAAGGGTGTCTTGTGGGCTAGAACAAAGTGAGTTGGAACTGGAACAACCTTCCCTACCTCACAGGTGTAGGTCAGAGCTCAGGAGAAGGCTAAAGCTATCCAGCTACTGGTTGTTCTATGGTGGGTTTCTCACTCTTCATTTTCAGGAAAGAATATCTGAATTTAAATTTAAATTCTGCATTTAATATTCTATTTAAATGCAGAACAAAATATTTTGACATGTTTACTCCAGATTATTTATCTTTTTTCAGTCTTAAGTAAGAGCTAGACCTGCCTCTGGTGAGCAGCATGCTTTAGCAATGAAAATGGCAACCTGAAGGATGGCAATCTAACTGGCATTTTGCTGTTGATTTTTGTGGAGTCAAAGCTAGCCTTTGTCTTTGCTTTCAGGTGATAGTGGTAATGAAGGTGACAACTGCATGTCAGCATTCCTGGGTTTTGTTTCTTCTTCTCATTGGTTTGTTGCCTGAGTTTCTCCATCTTTACAAAGGGTATCCAAACCGCTACAACAAGGCTTTAATGGATTTACAAATGAGTGTTGTAGAGGAGCCACGTCTGTGAGCACAAACTACTTAGTACTATGATTACTTTATTTCTGGCGTAATCACTGGCCATGTCTTTAAAGGCTCTCTGTCTCTGCCCTTTGCTGCTGCCTTCCCCTGCAGGTTTAGCAGAGGGGCAAAATGGTTCGGATTTGAACAGGTTTTCCTCCTCCATTGCTTTGGAGATGGAAAACCAAAGCACACAGGTAGCAAGGAATCAACAGTGCTTTAGAGGAACTAATCAATGACTGTTTGCTTGGAGCAGTTCCAGGATTTGTGTCAGGGAAGTGATGAGTTGTCGTATCCAAGGCATCACCAGGAAGATGTTATTTGTGTGTTGGTTGAGCACTTGGCTTCTGAGCCTCCCTTACTTGGTATTTGAGGTGGGGGCCATATGGCCAAGATACACAGGAGATCTCTATGCTGCTGTCCTGACAAAGATGGATTTGAGACTTGGGACCTCAGCAAGCACCACAGCTGCAGCACTCTTCTTCAGCCAAACTCAGCAGCAACAACTCACTCTGATGCAATTCTTCTTTTCAAGGGTCGCTGTGATGTCAACCTCAAGAACAACCGTAACCAGACACCGCTGCACCTGGCTGTCATCCAGGGACATGTAGGGATGGTGCAACTGCTGGTCAGCGAAGGCAGTGATGTCAATGCTGAAGATGAGGATGGGGACACAGCCATGCACATTGCCTTGGAACGGCAGCAGCTAATGTCCGTCATGATGGAGAAGCGTGAAGGGGAACTGGGATTGTCCCTCCTTTCCAAGGTGAGCTGGCAGTTGGAGAAGTTCCAGCACCAAAGGCAGGAAAATGTTTAACGATGTCAGAGAGTAGATAGTGGGATCTACGGGGGCAAAATTGTGTAACGCCAGTCCAGATGGGGAATGTGGAAACAAACCTTCTTGTTTGTGGTAAAGCAAGAACAGATCCTCTGAGGCTTTTGAGGGTATGCTTGAATTTATAGCATGAAACTTTACATAGTCAGACAACACTTCATACTGTCTCCCCCGATATTTTTATTAGCATTGTGCGATTCTTTCTTGACATGGGAAAGGTCACGAATTCAGTTGCACAGCCAAGAGTCTTGGGTTTAATTCATGCCCCAGAACCGCAGCAATTCATTTCTGTCTGATGGCATGGAAAATATGAGGATAGCTAACCACAAACACCCCAGTTATCTGCAGATGTAGAGCAGAATGTGAGAGGTGAGGCTGAAGGATAAAAGCTACATGGTTACAAAGCCTGAACTAGATTTCACGATGTTGCTCTGTATTCATCGATATATAAGGCATTTCAGGAAAGGCCTTAGATCTAGAAATCAGTGCCTGATATGCCAAGGACTGGAAGCTTCATCTGGCTTTTTGGCAAAGATATTAAATTAGCGGTTCAAAGTATTCTGCCATCCATGTAAATTCCAATATGTACACACATCAGATTTGTGGTGCAAACCAAGAGTGCAAACGTTGGTTATGCTTTGCGGTTGGAGTGAGCAGGATGTCATTGTAGGGATAATTTAGTACACTGGAAAATCTGGCGTAGGTTATTCTTTTATTGTAATTTTAAAGTATCAGAAAAAAATTAAAGTGACATTCTGAAGGGCTGCATGCTGTGTGCCAAACCACCCTTTCCTCCTTTCTACCTGTTGGTGCTTGAAAAAGCCTAGTGCATTGCTGCTCTTCCATTCCGCTCGTTACCAAGCTGTCAGTATTGACAGCATGAGTTGATGCCTCAAGTGCATGGCCAAAGATGCTCCAGCCTCAGGTCCTTAGGCTTGTTCAGGCACTGACGTTCCTCAGAGACACTAGATTTTCTACTGTTGGGTCTTAGCTTCTGCTAGGGAGAGCCACTAGCTGGTCCTGGATGCAGAAAGTCTTAAAGCAACATGAGAGATGTCATGTCATTCCCAATACTATTTACAGCAGCACTATATCTAGGTGCTATAGGCTCCTTTGTGTCTAATTTTGCTCACCCTGATCTACGTGGTCTTTTAAATCAGTGGAAAATGTGTGTTGACTTCAAATTAGCTTGGATAATGTACAGAAAAACTTGGGTGTTTAAATAGCTGTCACTTAGGGCTCCATACACCAGCTGTTGATCAATTGGTACGCACTGCAGTGTCTTCGGCGTACTTCCTTTTCAGTACCTGAAGAAATGAATGCCTGTTACTATGATTAGTCACGAGTAGCACCACAGTTAGGACCAGCCTTATGCACTCTCCTTCCTGGAATGCAAGATTTCAGTCTGCTATTTACATGATGTGTTTTCAAAAAAGAAAGCTAAATTGCGCTTTCAATTTGTGAGTACAAGGATTAAGACTTTGTTTAGAATTTGATACAGGTCAAAGTCACGTAGCAGAAGCTTTTTCTATTAACAGAGTGTTTCTCAACATCTTATAGCTGCAGGCTTCTGGCTTTCTTGGAAATGTAGAGCTGAATGTTGGAACTGCAATTGCATGTTACTTAGCACAAGAAGGAGCAGATATTAATTATGCAAACCATCGGGGAAAGTCTCCTTTAGACCTCATTACAGATGGAAGGATTGTCCAGATCGTCAAAGACTTCTCACAGAAATTCAGGTAAACCATGTCCTCTGGAAACTAGCTACAGTATACTTCCTTGCAAAGTGCAGAGTGCTCCCACAGCACTGAGGTGTCACTGCGTGCAGCTCTTGTTCCCGGAGGGATGCAGCAGCTTTGAAACACTTTGCATGTCAGTCTGAGCACCTCCTGTTTTCATCTGGAGCTGGTTGCTGGCCCTGTATTTCTGGAGGGGTTATTTAAGGGTGCATACTGCCGTTGGGAAGAGCAGAGTAATGCCGCTCAGTGCAAACTTGGCTTCTTGACTTACAGAGAGCCCTGAGGCAGTCTGAGAAGACTGGCCACTGAAGCCAAGAGCAACTTCTCTCTTTCAGAGTAATTCAGGGCTCTGTTTTACTTACATTGGATTCTGCAGTTACAGATATTTAAAATCTAAAAAGAGAGGAAGCGCAACAAAAGAGTGGGCACCAGAATCCGCACAATTTATTCCAGAGCTAGATAAATGCTTGTTTTTCAAGTGATAAGAGAAATAACTGAGAAGATGCCAAAGGGCGAGTAGCAAGTCAGAGATGGCTTTATCTCAGGTTCTGAGAAACATTTGTTTGGATTTTGACTTTGCAAACATGAAAGCAGAGTTGTGTTTGATCGGAGGGCACAGACCCACAGTCACGTTACTGCTGGAGGAGGAACCGTGCAGCAGCCGCTGTAATTGGCCATGCTTCTGGTCCACTGTAAATAACAGATGAAATGTGTCCCTTTAAACATCTTCCGTAGGAATTTTGTCAGTGGACTATATGTTGGATTAAGGGGGTTTTTTGCTTAAAAAATGCCAATTCTTTCTGACGGACATTTCTCATAACAGTGTACTGGTTTCAGCTTCTGGGCTGAGGTTTGAGTGGAGGCTTTGGGAGGTGTGTCTGCGAAGTTAAGGCAGCTGCTGCAGACCGAGTGCTGTATGCTAGATCATAAGCCTCAGTACACCGTGGTGTGTCCCAGCATCGCACACAGGAGCTGTCAGGACAGGATGGTTAGTTACACCTGGTTAGTTACACCTTCTTAAGCTGCTTCGTTAGTCTGACTGAAATTAATAGGTCTAGAAGAGGAAGAGTATCTGGGGTTTATATGCATTTATAATGAAGCTACTGCCACTTGGTAGGAAGCTACATAGCAGTTTCCTCCCAGAAACTTCCTGATTTTGTATCAGAAGACCAAAAAACACCCCTTTGCAACACTCCTAGTGGGGCAGGAATTTTTTGGCAGTACTGAAGACATTTGCTAGTAAATGACCATCCTTGTCCCTTCTGTTCAAGCATTAATCATTCTTGCAATTTAGGTAGTAGGTCTAGCTAGCAGATGACTGGCTGGCAGGAAAAGTAATGGATGGATTGGATGTTGAGGGCTTTGGATTTGGGGTTCATAGTGCCAGGACAGAAATCTGAACCTGACCCTCTATTATGTAAGAGGCAAACTCACAGACAACCACCTCAGGCACTTTTCAGGAATGTGCAATTATGGAGGATCCTTAGAGATGCACTTTTTAAATATGTCCCAAAAGCTGACTCCTCCCAGCAGATGATTGTACTGTTGCCCTCCAAAAGAGCAGTTTCAACTTGTGCAAATATTAGTCATCTCTGCTCTCTTTCCTGGTTTTTTTTTGGTTTTTTTTTTTAAGATAGAACCAATCAGAATCCCAGCTGCTAGAGGCTGAGTGGGTACCACTAGGGCAGTGAAGGTTCACAGGTTTATGCTACCTGAGCATCTGCTGCTCTGTCTCCACGTGGAGTGTTTGCTGGGGTCAATACAATGTTATCTGGTCACTGAAGGAGGACCTGGAGTATGTAGCTCAAATTTTATTACATGTTCATGGTTGCAGGGAACAGCAGGTTTCTTCAGACAGCTCAGCCATCACCTGCAGCCTTCGCCGTGTGCACACTACCCCCAACACGATGACCAACCTTAGTGTCTCAAGTGTGGCAGTCCCCACAGAGTGCCTGGTCTGCTCAGAGCTGGCCTTGCTCATCCATTTCTTCCCATGCCAGCACAGTATTGTGTGTGAAGGTAAGTCCACTCTGGGGTTTTTTCCTTTTTTTAAAATTTTTCTTTCCTGTTCCATCAGATAGTTTCCCTAACTGGACTCATAAATGAATCAAGCTCTGTTTAGACACAAAGCTGTTGTGCTGTTTGTCCTGAAACAGCCCCATCATGATTTCAGCACCCCCGTCTTATCTAAGATGTCCGAAGCTACCTACGAAAAGCGCAGTGTTCTGACCACTTGGCACCCCGGGCAGCTCTGCTTGTGCTTATAGGTGCCCTGGATAATTGAGAAGGAAAGCCAGATGTTTCAGTTCTGGCTGGCAGTGCTTTATCCATCAAAAACCTCCTGAGAAGGATTTCCCTCTTCTCTGGCTTTTGTTACTGGTTTGCATTTCAATTGTTTTAATGGGAGCCTGCTCAAGCAGGCAAGTGTCAGCGAGTTTGTTATCTTGCAAGGCACTCGCAGTCTGACCACAGGGAATTTGGTAAGGACTCTGTGCCAGAGCTGCATCTCTTCCCCTCAGAGCAAAGGGCTGTTTTGATCCACTGTTTTGTGCAGCAGTTCCAGTAGCACAGAGCAGCGAGGACTTCAAAGTGTTGTATTTGCTACTGGCATAGGAAAGACTAAACCAAGAGACTGGAACATAGCTGAAAAAGGAGGTAGTGTCCTCACCTCCATGCAGAAAAAAATCTCTTAATCATTTTTGGAGGTCTCATGTTGTTCAAAGCTGATGATCTTGAGTCTGTTACCTTCCTTTTGATTGTGGCATCAGTGGGCTTAATTGTAATCTCTTCTTGTGTCGTTCATGGTAGAATGCTCCAGGAGAATGAAGAAGTGCATCAAATGTCAAGTCACAATAACAAAAAAACTGAAACAAGGTATGTTTTGCTGTTCCTACTCGTAAGCGCTGTGGGAAGGGTCCTGCACAGCGTTAGTTTGAGCACCATCAATGATTTTCAGTGAAATAAGCATGAGAAAGGGAGCTGATTTTTTTTTTTTTTTTCCTTTGTTGGTTGGGGTTTTTTGGTGTGTGCGTGCCTGTTGCATTGACTGCCTTCAGAGAGGAAAAGGTAGATTCTCATCAGCTAAGCTCAAGCTGCATAGACAGGACACTTGAGGAAGCTTGTCCAGTGCCTAGCTTATTTTGTATATTGAAAGCAAATAACAAGTTTTCCATGTGTCAGTCTAAGCGGTTTCACAGGCAGTGATTTAACAGTGAAGATTTGTGAGAAAGGAAAAATTACGCCTTGTGAAAGCCTTGCTGCTTCTTTGGCTGAAATTATGGTCCTATGCAGAGCTGGCATTAGCCAACTATGCAGGAATCATTGAGCTGGATTGTTTTGATAAAGCTCTTTAGCCCAGTTTTAAACAGATTGTCTTCTGTCCACATTACTCCACATCCAGAACGGGCAACGTTACGCATGTCAGCAAGCTAGTAGCAGATTTGTACTTGCCTTGGAATTAAGGCAGGTTACCCACTGAAGCTTTTTCCTTAGCGGCTGTCAGAGTCGACATCTTTCTAGCCGAGAGCACTCTAAGGACATGTGCATATTAAAATGCATTGCATGTCCTGGTGCTCATGACTTAGCATTGTGGACTCCTTTGCTGTAGTCTTAGGACTTGATACCTGGACAAAAGCATAGGGGAACCGAGAATCTGTCACACGGCATTGGACACACACACAGCTGGCAAAGACAGAAATCCTCTTTGGAACTCCATAATGCAAAAAATAGCAAGTTTACCTGATAGTAGGTAGGAATATTTGTCTTTGCTACAGACTGGCAACAAAATACTGATGAGAATTCCAAATGAGCCATTTGCAGGCAAATTTCCACTGGAGGAGGAACACCAATGTCTCTTGAGAATATCAGCAGGACTTCCCCATCAGTGATGTCTTCAGTGTTTGCCTTTAGCAAGTTCCCCGTCCCCGCTTCACCTTTATGCATTTGAAATCACTTCTTGCACCACAGAAGTGCAACTAATTCCAGAATGTTGGGGACAGGGACATCTATATTGAAGTGTAAATCTGCCTAATCAAAGACTGAGAAGCAGAAGATGAACAGTGGCTGTATTAAGCTGAAACCCGGAGGTTTCAGGAGGTATTTACCTAAGCTGGCAGTTGTCCAGGATTTGGGGTCCTTTCATTTCATAGAGTTGACTAAATGACTCTCTTCGTATAGCTTCATGTATGCAAAAGTCAACGTAAGTGACGTTAAATGATTTCTTCTTGTTTTACCATGTGTGTCCTGAAAGGCTTAACCAGAAATTTGAATCCCAAATGTGAACAGGAGGTTGAGAGAACGTAGTACTGACAGTACCGTAAGGACTCCCAGACTAGCATGGCAGAGCATCACAACCAGCTTTGAATGCTTTTACTTGAAGGTAGCAGCAGCCTATTCCAGAACACCAAGGCAGGACATTTCAGACAACGTTTTTTTTCCTGTAAAAAAACCAACCAACCAAACTCAAACAAAACCACACACACAAGCCAGCTGAGCAACTAAATGGAGGAAAGCGACACTGCCCAGTCTGTAAAAAGCATCATCTCAGGCTTTTTATTTGAGGACTCCCTGGATAAGGCTCAGTGGAAAGAGTTTAATCTGAACTAATTGCTACTCTTGAGGGCCAGAGTCTAATTTAAAGAGGCATTGCACGAGGCAGAGGACACTAGTGACTAACTCTTCCCGCTCTCCACCCCTGCAGACAGCACCGAGGTGGAGTGCAGCCCAAGCTCTGAATCCACAGATCAGAGGAAGCTCATGGAGGAGCTGCAGAACCGCTACCGGCAGATGGAAGAGCGCATCACCTGCCCTATTTGCATCGATGACCAAATCAAACTGGTCTTCCAGTGTGGACATGGCTCTTGCTCAGACTGCAGCACAGCCCTTACTGTCTGCCCCATCTGCCGGCAGGCTATCCGGGAGAGGATTCAGATCTTTGTCTAAGGATATGCTTGCTTCCCCTCCCATTCCCACCTCCCTCCTTACTTCCTTTTTGTTTGCATTTTAGATGAGAAGTGCTAGTCAGGCCGATGTGTTTGGCTACCTGCAAAGCCATCCTGAAAGAGAGGGAAGCAAATAACTCGTGTGACTTGGGCGGAGGTGGAGGGAGTCCTCTCTACTTACAGTGTCGTAAGGCCAAGGAGCGGTGCGTGAGGGCAGGCAGCCCCCTCACTCTGTGCTGCTGATCCGTCAGAAAGACCTGAAGTAAAGAACGCTGGTGTGCCTCCTGAAGGCAGAAGAGACACTCAGACCAGAGGTGAATAGGCTTCCGTATGCAGATGTTTCCAACGGCATCCAACTCCAGTGACTGCATCGTGTCTAGTGCCCTGCGGTGTCAGATTTGCAGCCTTGCACTGCTCTGAAAGGAGATGCTGCAGGAGGATGTACCTTACGCCTTGGCAGGCAACGGCAAAGCATATGCTTGCACTTCGCATGAGGAGATATCAGAGGAGATCAGTCATGGCGTTAGCTCTCCCAGGTGCCTGTCCGTGGTAGGGAGGTAATATCCTAAGACTCGGAACGAGTACTTATGGGCTCAACGAGAACTTGGACTGACAGAGGCAAATCTGGATGTAATGAGATCCTAAAGACAGAGCGTGTGCCTTAGAGTTAAAGTAGTGAACACTGATTGGAGAAAATATGTTGTTACGACAAATATTTCTAACCTCTAAGTGACACTCTTCTTCCATTTTTTTTTTTTTTTTTTTTTTTTGGCACAACTGTGTGTTCAGAGACTCCTGAGCTCTTTATCCATAATGCCAAAGGCAGGTGTTAAATACTCCAATCAAAGTGTAAAGAAAATAAATAGTAATAATTAAGACGTGAGAAAAAGGGATTTCATTTTTGTTTGTTTGTTTTGCAGCAAAACTTAATAAAATAAAATATATATTTTCCTGAGCATTAAAATGAATGTACAAACAGTAGCTGAAATATGGATCCAGCTGTATCGTGTTTTCCAGCTGTCTGACTGAAGAAATATTATCCAGAGTCCATCCTGTAAAGTAACTGTTGGTGGAAGCGGCAACCTGTAGGGCTGGTGTGCCACGCGTGTGTGTATGTATACATACGTGTTTGCGTGTGTGCTGTATATCTTTAATGACACAATTATACTTAAGGATACTGTTTGTTACATATTGCAAGCAATATTTAAAACAAACAAAAATACTGTGTTCCTCTACTATCTTTGTTCCTTAGCAAAGAGGTGGCAAATCTTTTAAAGAAATTTTTAACTCTGTGGAATGTATGGTAGTTACAGGAATAGTTATTACCTCTTCATAATCCCTTGGTGGTGTAGGAAAGTCTTATGTCAGAACCTCTGACTCTGATAGATAATCTTTGTCAAAATATTCACTTGAGGCTGTTACAGTTTCAGTGGAGTTTTTTGAGCTATGAAAATGGATCAGATTTAACCCCTAAATTATTCGGTTGGGTTTGATTTAACACCCAGATAACCTAAAGCTGAATTTCCGCATCAGCTTCAGTAAAAATCAGAGGTGTGGATACTCATTTACTTATTTCCTAGAAGTTCATGTCAGTGTAAATTCCTTTGGAATAAACCAGACATTTTCCCAAAATGTTTGTTGTATTGTAGGGCGGCAATAGAAAAGTACTGTGCAAAGGCTATTTTCAAAAAGTACAAGACTGAGCCACCTTTAGTGTATGAGCTGCTTTTACCACTACTCGGTGCAAGTGAATAATTTTCCAGACTATATATTACCGCAACACTGTGCTAAGTGTTCTTTGAAATACAGTTCTTTCACAAATCTCTACATCAAATCGAAAGCAGTTTACTAAAGGTAAAACCGATCGATGCTTTATCACGTGTTAAATGTGTGTGTGTGTGTCGGCACTGGGGGAAGAGGGGACAGAGGTGGCAAACCGTTCAATGTTTATTGCGTTATTCTCACCCCTTATGCCTAAGGTGTCAGTTTATTCAGAGAAAAACAACAGGGAGCATCTGCTTAATTTTTTTTATAATTTCTTTGGATACTAAACAAAGAGAGGCTTCCAAGTGAGTATTCTCCCTAAAGGAAAATATTGTAGGAAGGCTGCAGCCTTCAACTTCCAAGCTGTGCAGCTGTTGCAGAAAATGGCTTTTTTTTTTNGAAAAGAGATTTTTGTAGGGGAAGAAGAGTTCCCCTCAATTTTATGTTTTATTTTTTTAAAATGCAATTTCCATTTCAAGATCTCCTGATCTTGTTTTTGTATCTGACATTCATTGTATGGCCAAGTTAGAGATGGAATATTGTACAGCATAGTATATCTGCCTAAGAACTACAGAAATGGTTTCTAAATAGAGCTTTCAGGTTGGGAGCCTATTCTTTCATTTCCCTGTTCCTGCTGTGATTGCTTTTGAGGAGCAAGAGTTGAGCTGTTAAGCACCATTCTGACCCTTTCATTTTCCTAGTAAGAAGAAGGGAATTGCTGCACCACAACAGAGAAGAAACAAGATGGTCAGTGGAGCCACGGGAACAAGAGATAACAGGAGGCAAGCAGACGCCCCTCTGTGCCAGGTATGTTTTTGGCAAGCTGTGCCCCCCCGTGACGGGCTCAGCTCCGTGGGAGTCTGAGGCTTTGGAGAAGTGAAGAAGGTTTTCTGCTGGTTTAGCTTTCCTGGTAAGGCTGCTTGCACGGAGGGCCAGGATCGGAGAGTGACTCGTGGCCGACTGAGTGCCGTGCTGGGTGAAACGGTTAGCTTGGGGTACTCGCTAGTGCGTCTGGTTCGTGCGTAATCTCTCTACTCTCAGCCTGCAAATAGTTTCTCTGCTCCATTCCAAGCCTGTATTTGAAGTACGAGAAGAAAAAGATAACTGGAATAAGCAGGAAAAGAGCCAAAAGATTAAGAGCTGCATTAAATTTAGCTAGAGATTATGAGAGAGGGAAGGAGGGGGCAAAGTGGGGGACGATGTTCCTCCTCTTTCTCCTTTAGCTACCACTTGGTATTCTTGCTGGTTATAGGAACAGCAAGGGGCTGAGGAGAGGCAAGGAGATGTCAGAGCAGTAGGCAAATGCTCCTGTAATGACAAAAGACAAATACTGTCATTCGTTAATCAGTGTGGATAGTGAGTAACTTTCTGCTTGATGCTTATTACCACAAATGAGACTGACAGGTCTTCTGCAAATGAGCCGGGGAGCTCCTTGTTTTCCCGGGGGCTTCTGCCATCTCCCGGAATGCAGTTCTGTACCTTGCAGAATGTACAGCCGTGGTTTTGAAAGGAAAAGATCTTGCTGAGTCTTTTCTGGTGTAAAAATGTAAATAGGAGACGGCAGCTCATTTCATACTTGGAACCAGGGTTTCTAAAGCACTTCCTTTGGAAGTGTGGCCAAAACTTTGCATTTCGCAGACAGCATGAGACTGAGGGAGTAGAGAGAGGGCGATCGCTTGTCAAAAGAACCCATCTCGCCTTTGATTATGTTCCCACGAGTCCATGCTGCTCCCGGGATTTCAGGAGGATTGGTAAATCCACAGATGGGTTACAGATGATTAATATAGCGCACCAAAGAGGAACAACAAAAGTATCCCCACCAAGGGAAGCAATTCTTACTGTGCTATGGACACACTTCATTATCTGCATATTGAGAAAAATTTCTCCCTCATTTAATTCCTGAAATTCTACTCGCTACGTGGCTGTGGCTGGACTGCTGAGCTTCTGACTAGGGTCAAGAGCCTGTCTCTTTGGTAACAGAAGGTCAGGCCAGTACAGGCACTTCTGTGAGCTGCAGCTCCAAATTGACAGTTAAGCAAAATATTCCGTTTTCTTTGCCAGCTGGAGCAAGCCCTTGTTTTCAGCTCATTTGCTATTCAGCAGAGCATGGATTTTTCTAGGAACATCAGCAGACACTGATCACGAGGGGCTGCATGGTAGAAAGTGGGAGAATGCTCGGGGACTAAAGAACATTCTTATTTTCCCTCTCCCTGGGGAATGCTGCTCCCCACCACAGCAGATGCAATCCTTTTTAGTCCATGACCCACTGAAAAAGCACAAGTTTTAACCACCATTCCCACAGGAACTGTGCAAGAATGTTGGGTGGGTTCCCCCCCCCCAAGTTGTGAGATGAAGGGATAAATATGTAAGTGCTTTTTAAAATAAGAGCTATATGAGGATTTGCTAATTCTTTTCACATGGGCCACCGAGGAGCCCATGTGTAGTAAATCACATTCAGCTGTGTGCACTCCCCCTCCCCTGCCTGTGGCCGGGGTTTGGGCTGGTGCCCTGGAGATGAAACGCTGATGCTCGTGCCTTGAGCCATCAGACACGATCAGATGTTGGGTCCTTCTTTCCCTCTCTTCCCCACCTCCAGGTAGGACTCCCAGTTCATGACAGGGGAAGCTGATGAGAGCAGTTTGTTCCAATGCTGAATAATATCCACTTAATGTGTGAATATATAAGAGGTTTCATGAGAGGTGAGATTCGTTTTGGATAGTCAGACAGCTGCAGTTGTAGCACTAATGGTTGTTCTCTCTGTAGCACCTCTTAGCATGGGTATAGATGTGTTGTAATGGATTGTTCTTGTGTCATCTTGGGGACTGGAATGACGCGGTGCCAGTGTGTGTCCTGGCCTGCTGCACCAGGGCTAACCTTCCTCTTAAAACTGGCAAACGTGGCAGAGATAATCATTTAGAAATAGTGCTGCGAGTAGCATGAAATGTTAGCAATGCTGAATAACGGGGAGGAGAGAAATGCTAAGAATAATCTATGGAAGTGAGTTTATTTTTGAGCAAAAACTTGCCCTTGGGAATGGAGCCATATGTTGTGCATTATAGGGCAGCCCCACTTTAAACTAAACATTTCAGCAATTAAGATTGAAAAGGGCAAAGGAAGACTGAGGTGATTTAAGGAGGAAAGTGTATTGTGTTGTGCAAGTGATCCAATCCTTCATGTTCTCCGTAGTCTCTAATTGACCATTGTAGGTTTTAGGCAGCATTCGTTCCCCTCTGACGGCTGCTCAGAGCCTGCTTTTTCATAGGACATTTATTGCACGCAGAGATCTCAGATATGCATCCCTGACTTCACTTAGAGAATCCCAGCTCCCTACAAAATGATACCCAGGTCCTGGTCACTGCTGCTAACAGCATAAAGACAAAGCAAAGGCAGTTCTGTACCCTGCCTTGCTTTCCTGTTCTTCATTACACCATATGGATTCCCTCAAAGTGTAATGTGTTCCATTGCTTTTAGACACTGTGCAGAAACCAAAGCCAGGAATGTTTTTCTGTCCAAATATAGTCAGGATGACAGCTCTCGCCTGTAGTCCAAACCAAATATCTGCACTTGAGAACCCGAGAGCTCTAAAATTCATCCCAACTCTGAAGTTGCAGCAGCAGTTCTCTGCACTTGTATAAAAGCAGTCCTTTCGGGGGCTCCGGCTGCCTGAGAAAGCGTGGAGAACGTTTTCAGCTATTGGAAAAGCAGAGATGAAACTCTAGAGTTCTGACTAACTTCTGGCCCGTGGCACAGGGCAACGCTGGCTTCAGAAGGGAGTCTGGGGAATTGTCTGAAGCATCTGAAAGAGACTTAACTTCTGTAGATTTGAGGCTTCTGATGGCTGCATTTGAGAGTCCTTTAAAGCACAAGTATCTCTTGGGAAAGCCGTGATATTCTTAACCGAGGGCAGGGAACAGGGGTGAAATGTCAACAGATGTGCACTCTGGTCCCAATAATCCTTAAAATATCTACGGAAGAGAGCTGTACTTGAAATTTAACCACCACAGTATTGATGAACTAAGTATAAATCTGAAATTTTGCTCTTTTACCAGCAGCAGCACTGAGGATTCTGGCCAGAGGTTGTGCACCAAAGAATGCAGATGCACAGCGACTTTATCACGAGCACTGTTAGTGCGCACAGCATTAAGTTCGTGCGTCTCCCTCAGCTCCACAAGTTGCATCTCTGAGTACCTCAGCTTGAGAGCTTTCCTCATCTGACTCTCATTGCCATAATAACTGAGATTTGTCTTGGCCTTACTGCTGAACTGGTTTCTGAGCAAATATTTGGCTTAAATTTTAAAAGTTTTGAAAACATTCTGCAGCCAGTGGTTTGGTAAAGTTGGATACGCAGGCACTGAATTTCCATGTGGATGGGCCCAGTGTATTCCCAGCATACGGGGGGAAAGTCAACTATGTGCTTTCCAAGAAACCCTGCTGTCTCGCTTCTCATCCATCAAGGATAACCTGCTTGCTGCCTTGACAGGGAAGCAGGATCCTGAATGTCACAGAGGTCATGAATCACCTCTGCAGCTAAAGATTCCTGTTTTCTGCCCGCCACGTGGCGCAAGAAGATAAATGACTAATATACAGTATGGTCTCTTTCCCTTTTCAGAATACTTCATAACTCATGGAAAAGGGCTTGGCTATGCTAACCTTTAGTAGCTGCTTGAATAAGTATTTGGAAACAATGAGGTCCTCAACAATGTGCTTTTACTAAAGTTCTAGATAGTCACTTCAGGGAGGGGGGGTGGTGGTGTGTCTGAACCAAGATGCATTTTACGAAAACTTTTACTTTCTTTACATGGGGACATGGGAAATTCGTAGTTCCCTCAGGCTGTGTGGTTGTGTGAGTTCTCAATCTATGCTTTAACACTCAGGTTCACGTAGTCATCTGCAGTAAGGCACTAACTGCGTGCTTGGAAGATTTCAGGTCCCTGTTCTGCAAGATTCCGTGCTTGGCCTCAGGCAAGTCTTTTCTCCTGCACATACTATAGGTCTTAACCTGTCAGGTGCAGATAATAGTACTGCCCTACCTTCAGACCGATGGGCGATTAAAAGCTCTGAGAGATGCTCAGATACTCTGGCAAGAGGAGGGAGCACATGTAACAGTGCATAAGTAAAAATCTTTTTTCAAACACTGCTGACTCTTACTAGCCTCACGAAAGGCGGATGCACTTAATGCTGTTACACAGTTCCATGACTGAAACTCAATGTTCTTCCAGCGCTCTGTTTGCTAGCAGTACTTTTCTTTCAAGCCAGTACTGCTTTACAGGAGAAGAGCTCTTGGCTGAAGACTGAGAGCCCCATTCCAAGGCAGGTTTTTACTTCAAGATTCCCTTCTCAATCAGTCTTTCTGCAGATCTGTTCTCGTCTACAGGCTCTCACAGAAACTTGTTCAGGGGACTTGAGCCACTGGTAAGTTTAGGAGTGTGTTGTTACCATCTTCTCACTTCATCCTGTGGTCTACAGCTTAAACCACAACTGGAGGTGCATTTGCACCGCTCTTTGGAGCTCTGAACAAAGCACTTTTTCAGAGTGCTCATACGCAGGCATGTTTCCTTCTGCCAGCTGTGCTACTGGGGAAGAGGGATAACTGTCCCCGAAAGCTGCAGCTAACAGCTGAGATGAGCCAGTATCTCAGGCTGCTGCAGGTGAGTTCTTCGGTCCACAGAAGTTAGAGCCCTGAACCCTTGCTTTCTGCTTTCTCATCCTCCTAGTTCCAGCTTTCCTTTGTAATTCTATCCATAACTTCCTTCTGTGTTACTCCTTATTCTGTCCTTCACCTGGTATCTGAACAACTGCTGCATTTTGTCCACACTCTGCAGAAGGCATGTTTCTTTCTCTAGAAGGGAGCTTGGTGAAAATAGAAAAAGAAAATTTTCATTAAATTCTACGCAGACTTCTTGGTCATATTTATTCTGAGTTGTTTAAAAGCTCCAGGCCAGCTTTAGTCTGAAAATACATTGAACTTATAAAATGTCACAAGCTTGATTACGAACTAGGGAAAAAAGATTCAAATTAGGCTATTTTTCATTATTAAAAATACAAGAAGTTTCTGAAACCTTTCAAATGCTTCAGATAGGAATGTTTTGTACTGACTGGCAAGAGAACTACCGCTTCCCTGCCGTTTGTTTGTGAAACTAGGAGATTGCACAGTTCCTCTGTCTGGTCAGAACTATTTAGCTAAGGACACCCCAAATCAGGAGCGCTGAGTATTCAGCGCCCAGTGACCAGAGAGAAAAATGCAGCTATTTCTGCAAACCTGAGAATTTCTGAGTAAGCTTTTAAATAAGTCCTGAAGTGCCTTCATGTCTGCCGCCTGGAGATGCCTTAAAGACCCTAACAGCTTAAGACAAACTGACCGCTTCTGCCAGTCAGTCCTTCTGACGTGCTCAAGCCGAGGTACCCAAAATCAGTATGATTCTGAACATACTTGTCTTTCTGATCAGCGTGATAACCCCTTACTGGGTAGCTCCCAAGTACACAAGAAATTTGCAGGACCTTTGCCAAGTTGCATGGAAGAGGGAGCTGATGTTTACTTTTATCGGAGTTTGTAAACTCCCTGACCAGAATTTGCTAAGCAGAGAAGCCCTGCCTGCTCTCTCACAGCATCTCATTTTTCATTCTGCTCCTGAAGACAGCCCCTGACAAATGACAGCTCTTCTAGCGTTAAGCATCCCTAATGAAACATTCCAGCGCCGTGATGTTGGCTTCTGGATTCCTTTTTCTGCCCCCTCCCCCAATTTTTTCATTACATAAAGCTGACAACTGCAGATTTGTCCTCTGTTGATTATAGTCAGTTAAAGAAAAGAGTTCATGTCCATCCCAGCTTGTTTCACTTTGCTGCTTTTCCTCTGCCAGCCCAACTTTCAGCTGCAGTAATATGATATGACTTGGCAGAGGCTAAGAGAATCTTTGGCACATTGGAAAGAGGCTTAATGTAAAGTCTACATTTTTTTAATTTTTTAGAGCTTTTTGAAACTCTAGTGGTTCTGCACCACTTTGGCAGTAACTGCAGGGCTACTCACAAATGCTCCAAGTGCAACTGGGAGCAAAAGGATTACCAATGCGTTCTGTGAAGAGAATGTCTTAGGATCTGTCGCGTGTCCCTCTAAAAAGTATTAAAGAACGACATGGATCAAGTAGAACAACTTTCTGCAAACAGAAGGAAGAGCTTCCTCTCAGTTGACAAGAAAAAGAGCAATGGCTGTAGAACCATTGTGGGATTTTTATGCGTATTCCCTGTGGTGGCTTTGCTGGCTGTTGTGGGAGATCCAGCTGGAGCTGCGGTTCAAAAAAGTCAGGTAGGGGAAAGGATCTAATTCTCAAATGCTTGAAGGGGGAGCGGGGACATCAAATAGATGTGCATGGGTATTCTTTTTAGAAGACGGATAAATTCAGGCAGCAATCTAAACAATATGTAAATAACTGTTCAGGCAACAAGATCTGTTTGTGGCTGTTTGAGTCCCTTTTTGCAAAGGATCCTAAAATACATCCAAGTAGGATCAGATTATTAGAGATGTGTATGCAGCTTGCAGACAACCAAACAGTGACTGCACAGAAGATTTGGGGTGTCCTCCCTCAGAGCTTTGGCTATTCTTCTGAGTACCTCTGCTTTCCCAGCCCAGTATGATGTGGCATCCATATACTCTGATTTCTCTAGCAGCTGAGCTTTCCTAGGAGCCAGGGCTCATGGTGTAAGATCTAAACAGCAGTTCATGCTGGACCTTTTAGCTGATATTATCTCTCTTTCAAGGTCCACCCATTATGAGCAAGATATGCTGGGACAGACTGGTATTCAGGGGCAACTGTAGCAAGGCTCTGGGACTCTCAGAAGCTGATCTTAATTTTTACTTTTAGCTTAATTTCAGTTTTCGATTTTATATTAAAAAAAAAAAACCTCAAAGTGTTTGCATCCTCTCCTGCTGTTTGTGTTTATGAAGACCCTGGCAATAGCAGCCCCTGTTTGCATCACGTGCTCAGGGCTGTTATTAATTGGCACTAAGTCGCAGAGTTATGGTGCTCTTTAGTTTGAGAGGGGAACTGCACGACGAGGAGAGAGAAGGGGGAATGAATTGCATTCGTTACGACTCAGTGAAGTAAATTAATGGAGGTCTGACTGCACAGGGTGAATAATGTAGAGCAGGGATTGTGACCAGTGTCTGCCTTGGTATGTGTTGGTGTCTGCTGCAGTTGTTGAGAGCGTTGAAGCACCTGTCCTTCCAGCACCTCCCCAGCTTTTTGAAGACTTTAACCCACAGCTGAATGGGTTTCCTCCTGGACCTCTTCTCCAGTTCTGAATATTCCTGTAGTCTTGGTTTTTTGGCATCCAGACAGATCCTTGGATCCAAGTTATACTGTGAAGTTTTTAACTAGGTCATTCCATTCCTGTCAGAATCCTACATAGAGCGTACGTGTGGTAACCCACCCTTCCCCAAGTCATTTTGCAACACATTTTTAATTAAAAGCATCCTGTTGCACCAGTGGTAGGTAGAACAAAGACTAGAGGAGAACAGAGACTGAGCAGAATGTTTGAGAGAGAGAACTCAACTCTCTGCACCTTTCTTGATCTAGTGATGGGGTCAGATACAGGTTTCAGTGATCGCTCTTGGGCCTTTGTTTTGTATTTTGAGCATAAGGTCATTAGGGACACAGATTATTTTTTTTTTCCCTTTTTTTCTTTTTTTCCTCCCTTGCTTGTTCAGCACTCATGGCCTTAGGGTTTTAAGCTCAATGGCTATAGAAAAGACCAATAATTTTTCTCTCTTGGGGCTGCAGGAGCTTTTGTTGTAGGAGGAGAAGCCGGCAGGCTGTTTCTGACTCTCTGGTTTTCCTTCTGCTGATACCCAGGAGGCTTTAAGAAGAGCCTCAGGATTTCACCCAGGGCTGGTGTAATTTTAAAGTGGCAGAGGAGGCAGAATGGGCCGTGTCCGTTACTCAGCCTGTGCAGCTCCATAGTGTGTTATCACAAACTGGAAATGGCCCCAGTTGGGCTGTGCATTACAGAGGCTAGAAAGCAACTGCAGTGCGTGTTCTACTGCTTCACCAGGGAGCAGGAGCATCTATCACAAGGAGAGACAGCTCCTGAAGAGTGTTAATGCCTCATCCCATCAGAAGTTATCAGGTCTCCTGAGTCAGAGCCCGCAGACGGACTGAGAATCACAGTACTAGCAATCCTGGGCTGTTCCTGACTGATGCAGAATGAACGTGTGATCAGCCCCAGTACTGGCAAAAGATCATAGAGAAAACAGCAGAAAGGATTTGTCTAATTCTACCCTGCCTGTAAGAACTGCAAAAAAAGGGGAAACTATCTTATTATCCTGTAATGATGAGCTAATCTTTTCTAGGCTTCTCTTACGGCACCAACAGATCATTGATACACAGGCGAGGTGTGATCCTCCACCTTGTCTATGCTGCTCAAAAGGATGCAAAATTTTGCTTTTATATGAAGGGAAAATGGCAATCTCAGAGTAGATTCAGAGGTAAAAGCCACTGGAGGTGAAGGGAGAGGGACAACAGCCGGTGTGCTCACATCACACAGCCTTGGTGAAGAAGGGGCTAGGCCTTGAACTGAGTGAACCAAAAAGTATGAGTTCCTCAGCCAGATCCCTTAATACGACAGTCACAGAGGTTAAAAGGGAAAAGTGATGCTCTGTGTTCTTTCAAGAGCAAATTGGCATCTGAAGGCTTCCAGAAACGTGATCAAATTCTCTGCCAAATGCTTGCAGCTTAGAAGGCAAGGTATTAGTTAACGTCTCTCTGTTTCACGGGTGACGTTCTGCAGCCCTTGCAGTCAAAGATTTCAAATTGTGAGTCAGACCCACAGATGAGCTGGAAGAAAGACTCAAAGGCTGTCCTTGCAGGAAAGAAAGATCCTGAGAATAGAACAAGGCAGGAGCTAGTAGGGCTCACAGACTGGTTTCCTGCTAGGACAGAGTCCCTCAGCCTTTTGCCAGTCATGGCTAGCTGTAATCACGGAGAGGTGCCAGTGATCTGGGCAGTACCTGGCAGCGGTTCTTCGGGCTCCGTGTCTTCTCTTGCCGTTGGCGTGCTGTGAGACCAGGGATGTGCTGTTTTGGCTCTCAGAGCCTCAGCTCTTCCATGAGTAAAACAAAGACAGCTCTCCCTTTCCATAGAATGTGCTGTGAGGCTGAACAAACTCGTAGTGGTGCAGCTTTTGTAACGTTGCCACTATACATACCGCTTAGTAAGTGTCTTGGTGTCTCCGGAGCAAACATGACCCAGATACTCAGTGTGTTAGTCCTGAAACGGGGAGGCAGAGCGGGAAGACTTCCAGAGAGCCGTGTTGGGTCCCATTCTTTCACCTCCACTACTCAGGACTAAAAGACTTTTATAGTTTGTCAGACGTGTCACCAAATTTGATGTCTTTAAATGCACTCCAGGGTTTCCAGGGCCTCTATTTACTTTGAAGGAATTCCTGATCCACAGTGCAGCTTTATAAAGAGCTCTCTGCACAAAGGGTTGCCTGTTTTACTCATTTGACCAGGATTTCATTTCTTCTGTGGTGAGGCTGGAGAGCAGTAGGAAAGTGAAAAGGAAATGAAAACTTTCCAGGAAGAGCTGCAGCACTCTCTGCGGCCAGGAGCCTACCGAGGCCCCGTTTCTGCTCCGTACCGCACTCCAAGAGGAGAGCGGAGCGGCTGCAGTTCTGGAATGATACAGCAGCTCAAGGGAGCCTGCAGCACCGATCTCTGCGATGCAGTGTGGAGGACTGCTGCTCCCTCCCTTTCCTTGCATGTCTGGTCTAAGAGGTGCCCCAAGAACTCCTCACAGGATAGCCCCTCTTCTGCTCTGTCTTGGGTTTGTTCAGCACGCTCGGAGCAGCCATACTCTGCGAAGCCCTGACCAGCCGCTGCACTGGTCTTGTCTCCTGGATGCCAGTAAGGGAGTTCCAGTCGTGCTCCCCAGCCTCCAAATGCCCCATCAATGGTAGATTTTCTCTCACGCTGTTCAGTCCTGCTGTCTCTCCCATCTCTTTCAACCTCCTGTTTTGTCTTTTAAGGAAGATGCTACATCACCTGGTCTTCACGGAGTGAGTGCCTCTGCTTTGCACCATTCAGCTTTCCCACCTCGGCCTCCAGCACGGAGAAAACGATACACGATCACACCGGGGCATTTGAAATGGAACCACTTCAACTTGACATACAAGTACGGACTTGCGTTAGCCTAAGAGCTTCCACTTTCTAAGTGACGCTGGGGTCTGAGGTTTTCCTGCCGTGGGTATAGATGTTAACCATACAAATATTGCTAATCCGTTTGCTAGTGAGTAGATAGCTGCTAAAGCCGCTCTAAAGTAAGAAGTTCCCCAGCACTGGACTTTTAAGATTTGGGGTGCTGGGCCATCTTGTCTAGACGGTGTTTTTGTCTGGACAGAGCTGTTGCCAAGAAAGGTTGGATCCTTGAGGTCCCTTCCAACCTGGTTTTCTCTGAGTCTATGAAGTATTTCTGCAACCACTGCACCTCTGACCTCAGCTGTGCATCACGTGAAGCGTTGTCACTGCATTAGAAGCTAGTAGCACGTATGGCTGCGTGCTGAGGCTGCTTAGGGTAAAACTAACCGTTCAGGGGCAGATTCAGGCTTCAGACAGGCGGGCTTCCCAGATCTAGGGACTTCCCTCAGAAGATGGTGAATTGAATTTTAATTCTGTCGTGCTGGTACTTTTAAAAGAGCTGCATATGAACCGAAATCATCACTGAGGGAGATTGCTGGTGAAAGGTTCTGTGAGGAGGACAGAGCTCTCTTAGTGCTGAGAGTGCCTTTAGAATCTCTTGCTCCCTGTTGTCTTCGGGAAAGGTTGCCAACTCTTAGATTGCTAAGAAATAAAGAGTAAAAAGCCCTTGGCAGTTCTAGGGTGAGTGAATATTAACCCTAATATTTTCAGACATTTCTGCCAAGGAAGGTGGCTGTCCAGATTTCTGATTTCCGGCTGGGTTTACCCCTGTTCAGAACCCCCGGACCCTACAGCCACAGAGTGGTCTGGTTTGATACGACGGAGCTGTGTAAATGTGCGATGCCAGCGCTACGTTCAACAAGCAGGCTGTTCAGAGCCGACGTAGGTGGACTCCTATGGATTGTCACACTGAACGGTTTCTCCTTGCTGTCTGGTTTTACTGCTACTGCTGGCGTGAGGCAATGTCAAGCCTGTTTGGTGTTTAGCCTTGGAGCAGCTCTTTTCCTTCCTCCAGCAGTGGAACAGCCCCTGGAACTCTCCAGTGCCATGGGCTGTGGTGGCAGCCTCTGGAAAAGATGATTTTTTGCTCCGGGAAAATATTGATGGCATTGTTGAATGTTTTTCAGGAGAGCTAACGTGAGTTTGGACAGAACAAGGTTCAGGGAATCCCCTTGGTGACAGTTTCATAAGATGAGCACTGGCGGGTATGATCAGACTGTCACGGGGAACCTCAGGCTAGCGCGAATCTTGGAGGTTTGACTGGAGAGAGGCCGATTGTTTGCTCCTGGCTGAGAGTCTGCACCTCCCTGGAGATACAGGAGCCAAATCCGGGTTTTTTCAGCCTCTTATGTGATTACAAAGGCCCTTTTAATGCAGCTGCAAACTCCAGCCACTCCTGACTTTCAAGTATAGAGCAAGCCCCAAACCTGCCCTCTGAAGAGAACTGCAATCGCTAACCGTAAAAACGCGGTGGCTGGCGTGGCCGGTCGCACTGGATGTCTGAAAAGACTTGGAAGCGGCCCCTGGCAGCAGCAGCGCGTGTTGAGCTTCTCCTGGTCATTGGGCTGAGGACATCGCCATGGAGCTGTGCTGTAGCTCTGGAGAGCTGACCGGGCTCTGACTGTGACGGGCAGGGGAGTTTTCTGTCGCCAGCAAACAGGAGAGGCAAGCGCTGTGAGCCGTGTTTGCCGTGGGTTTGCCTGGGGCGGTGGAGGTAAGTGGGGTGGGCAGAAGGACAGCAGCCCTTGCGTCTGTCCGAGAGCTCTGTGCCACCCCCCGGCTTCTGCACAGAAGCAGGAGGGGGAGTATCTCGAGGTCCCCAAACGCAGGCTGGGAAGATAACTGGCAAGGTGTGGCCGATGCTGCGGTTACCTCCGCTCTCTAGGTAGCTGTTACGCCATCAGTTACGCAGAAGCCTCGTTTGCTTGATGCGCGGCGGTGGTCGGTGCGTCGTTCGGTGGGCGACGCTGCAGGGCTGACGGGTACGTGGTGACTTCCCGGTGGACGAGCAGGGGTTAGTTCTGCCTGTGAGACACAGCGAGCGGGTGGCACGAGCCTGGCTCCTTCACGCTGCGCAGAGAACGTACCTCCTCTACGCTCACCCCAAATGGGCAAAGCCTCATGATAGTCTTAATTGTCCAGGTTTACGCTCGTTAACAGCCTGGCTTGATACGAAACCTTCTGCTCCCTTTAGGATGTGCTGGGACGAAGGGAGAGCATAAACAGCATAGCTAGAAAACAACCAGAGGGGATAGCAGAATATACACAACTTTTCCCAATTGCTACACTTCAGGCAATTCCCTGAAAGCAGATCTTCTTTTGGGACAAGAAGGTAAGTTTCTAGGAGCCATCTATACATTTCCATGGTACAAACAGGGGTTCTGCCGTCCTGCACCAGTCGTTTTTCCTACAGTTCAGCTGCATCTAGACCTGTGGCCTAAGCAGAAACCTCTCTGGAGTCCCTCTCCCAAGTGATGAGATGTTTTCAGAGGAAGTAACTTGTTTTCCCATCAAACCTTCGATAGCCTTTGGAACACTCTGACAAACGTTCTGCCTGGGAGTATTACAGTTCAGTGTGTGCACGTGCATTGTAGCCGAAAAACTAGGACTCAGAGTTACCCAGTCTGCGGCTGAAACGCAGTTGTTTCCTCTTCTAGCAACGCTGCACAACAGACTGGGAGACGTTGGGATAAAAATGGTTTTCTTGTCTAAAATGATGTGCTTGAGGAGGGACAAAAGCTGTAATCCAGAACGTGTGATTGCAAAGATTATATTAGTCCCTGTGGGGTTTTATTAAATATTTTTAATATCCAGTTCAAGCTTCTCCTGTTTTGAACCTGTTCGAGGGAATGGAAAGACTTGATTGCCTGATGCAGCCTTGAGAGCCTTCAGCTGATGTTTGAGAAAGGAACAGCATTTTCCTGAAGTTGTTCTGTGTTCCTACAGAATCCTGTCCTTCCCAAGAAACCTCATAAACGCCAGGGACACACGCAAGGGACTCGCAGCCGCGTTCCGGATGTGGAGTGAAGTTTCACCATTCAGCTTCAGAGAAGTGCCACGCCACGTAGCTAGTGACTTGAAAATAGGTAAGGCTGCTGGAGTGACAGGACACTCTTGTCGGTGTTAACTCCACGAGGGACTCGGAGAGTTTCAGTGCGTGAACCGGGAGTTTGGAGGCAGGGGATGGTCCTCCTGTGCTGTATGGGCTCAGCAGGGCATCCTTCGGCCAGCGGTTGGGGCAGCGTTTGCCTTTAGTCAGGTAGAGAAACTACTTCTAGTTGCTCTAAGGAGACGTTAATATCGTAATTCACGCTTTCTGTGAATCTTGCAGTCGGGGAGCTTTAGGTATTTGACAAGGGTTGACCCTCAAAATCTGCCGCTGGACAGGATTATCTCTTTTCCACAGAGGGGGAGACTGAACACGGAAAGGTGAGGTGACATATCCAAGGTCACACAGAGCCAAAGAGCAGGTGACGGATTCCAGCTTGGTTGTGGTTTTAGTCTCCCTGTTGTTGATCCTGTTGAAGCAGCATCTTTTCTCTGTCCTCTCTCTCCTTCCCTTCCTTCTGCCCCTGTGTCACTATCCAGTAGTTATTTCCTGAGCTTCTCAGGCCTAGAAAAATGTTAGTGCTGAGGCGTTATCTGCTCAGTCTCAACCCCAGATGTAAATTCTTCCGGGGATTTATGGTCTGTGTGAAATAGTTATTTCCTGTGCAGATGGCAGCATTATGGAGATAACCAGCAGATTTACCGTTGTTTCGCAACATGCTCTTCACTCTTGTGTTGCATGACGCTACTCACAAGCACGTGATGTGCCTTCCCAGGGGCCTGTCCTGCTACCACGTGAGCTCCACGTGGCCCAGATCCAGCGGACGCCGGGTACGCTATGATGCTATCACGATGCTAGCAAAAAGATGGCAAGCAGCTGGGACTATGAGGCTGTTTGTTTATGTTTGAAGTGGAACAATTACATCCTGGGGTTATCACCTCACTGTCCAACTTCTCTCAAAAAAAAAAAAAAAAAAAAAAAAAAATTCCATGGGAATTTGCAAAAAGAGCTTAGCGCTCCTTTCTGGGAAGTAGATTCATTTGTGTCCATTGGAAACAGCTCTACATCCAGGGTCCTCAGGGCTGAGTATAGTTTGCATCCCATAGACATCATTCCTGACAATTGCTTAGCATTTATTTTTTCCTTTTGTGGCTCTGTAGGTTGGAAAATGTGGGATACCATAAGAGGTTTTGTTTTGTTTTTTTTTAGTAAACCACAAATTTCCAGATGTCTGGGTCCTGGACAGGCTTACTCTGCGCAACATGTTAAATGTGCTGCTTTTTTCACAGGCTTCTACTCTATCAATCACACAGACTGTCTGGAGTCTCTCATTCACCACTGCTTTGATGGAACGACGGGGGAACTTGCCCATGCTTTCTTCCCACCCAACGGGGAAATCCATTTTGATGACCATGAATATTGGATATTGGGGAATACCCGGTTCAGCTGGAAAAAAGGTAACACATGTCTCAGGGAGCAGCTAATTAATGCCTGTAGGATTTAGATTTGAGTCCTTGTTCTGGGGTTTTCCTAGTATGGGAAAGAGACGACAGAAATAGTTGTGATTTTCTGTGGTTTGGGAAGTTGTTGGTCTTGCTGTCGTGTGACTGAACAAGGGACCATGTTTGGTGGCAGTGCTTTTTCATTCTGAATCATTCGCTGGACTTACTCGATAGTTCAGCCGCATACTCAATAATTACGGCTGGCTTCTGCCCAGGCAGGTGCATCTCTGAGAGGGGCCGTGTTATATTGCTCCAACTTGCTGGCACGGCTGTTTACTTTTAGGTTTTCCTGGGTCTGTAGTCGTTTTGGGGTTTGTGGGCACCTGAAAATGTCTGTGTTACTTATAGCTTGGTATTTCTTTCCCCTTGATTTTTTTTGAGTCGGTATCAAAACTAACTTTAAATTAAAAGCACATGCTCCCTGACTAACTAGCAAATTCAGTTCATATTATGTGACCAACTCAGTACTTTTTTTGCAAGTAAGTTATTCTGCTTTTCACCAAATAAAAAGAGAGGAGAGGGGGATTTTAGGTGACATAGAGGGACTTTTCCTGTCCTTCTTGTTTTCTACAGCACAGCAACAGATAAGATCCAGGGACAAAGACCTAGGAGAGATGATTTTTAAAGCACGAATGTCAGTGTTTATTAAGAAAAAAACCTGGTCAGATTACATTTTGTAAAATACTCAGCTTTGAAAAGATGCCCTTCATCAAGCTTCTAAAGCCTGCTAACTATATCGAATGGCAATGTTTGTCAGGGATAATAAAAATCAGAGAGTTTGGTAACAAACCGATGCCTCGAAGTTACAGACTTGTCGGGGAACACTGTATTTTCCTAGCCTGTGTTTTTCTGCACGCAGCTGTTGAAACAAGCACAGACCCTTGCAAAACTTGATTCTTAGTGAAGTTTTACTAAGATTATAGAATAAATCAGAGTCTTGAGTGCCAGTTCTGCCACTGACTTTCTCTCCTGGCAGTGTTAACTCCATTCTTTTATATGGAGATGGTCATGAAGTTGATTTGCATATAATTCAGTCACCTTTGTGAAACAGTAATAACACTTCTGACCCGAGGAGCCAGTGTGAGACGATTAATACTTGTTCTTGGTGACCGCTTCTCTTTCCAAAGCTGAATTAGCCGTCTTTATTGGCATAAAGAAGGATGGGAACAAAGTAGAACGAAATCATTGTTCTTCCAAGTCATGTCAGAGAGATTTAGCAGAAGTCTTAAAGAGCTCAAAAAATCCACCCACCAGAGATTCCTATTTAATGTACTAATAAATGAAGCACATGTGCAAGCCACCCCTTTCAGATGCTTTCTTTCCATAAGCAGCTGGATTTAACACAGGAATCGTGGCCTGTAATTGTGCAGGATACCAAGATAGGTGTCAGTAATAACACCTCTTGTGAGTCACGCTTCAGTTGAGATCCATCTCTGCTGGAAGCAGGCTGTAAGATGCTACCGAGAAACTTGAGTTTGACCTATAGGCTGTGGGGGACGCAGAGGTGGACTGGAGGCTCTTTCAGACTGGAGTATTCCAGCAACCTCATTCCCCAACAGCCAGTTCCAGTTCCAGCCCAGGGCTGTGGGAAGAAAGTCAGCAGAAAGCTGACAAGAGTAAGTGTAACATGGAGTGCTTGCCTTCGCTTCAACCAGTGCTCTTCCAGAGCAGTCCTCTTGCAGTCTGCTGTTGCGGCTCTGTTTCCTGCTGTTTGGAATTAGAAGCATGTGGAAATAACTGGCTCAGCTATTTGCACTCCAGCAGCTACAGAGAAGATGAAACTGGGGCAAACTTTGATAAGACCGTACCCTCCTAGTGCTGAAAAATTTCCTCTGCTTTTACATCAGGATTAGGAAATGTACTTCACCGCGCAATGATGTCAGCTGTTTTTCCGCTTCTCTTCCAGGTGTTTGGCTTACAGATCTGGTACACGTAGCAGCTCACGAAATAGGACATGCCTTAGGACTCATGCACTCTCTGAACCCCAATGCCCTCATGCACATCAACGCCACTTTGACTGGGAAAAAAACCATCTCTCAGGATGAAGTCTGGGGAATTCACAGGCTTTATGGTAAGGAAGGCAGGGCTGCGCTCTGGGCTCCTCCCTATAAAGAACGTCGGTTGGATCCTGTGGAGCTCTCACAGTGTTAGAACTGCATCGTTTGGCAGGACCAGGCGTGTAAGCCAGTGAGCAGTGATAGAGAGGAGGCTGGAAATCTTCTAGACTTGATGCTCCCACCTCCCCAGGTGGCAGTTCTGAGAAAGGTTTCGGAGCAGTCAGTCCGCTCTGAGCTGCTACAGCAGGGACGTCGGCGCTGTACGTGTTCTCACGTGCCTGGCTCATTGTGCCCCAGCCCAGCAACCACCTCTGGGCAGGGACTCTTTGGGCCTTTTGTACTGTGGCTTACACAAGGACTAAAAGGCTAATTTGAGCTGCGGAGAGCTCTGACGTGCATTTGTACGTTTGCAAGCATCAGGTGCACAAAGGAAGAGGGAAGGCAAAAAGCTGTTAATTCCCCTTTTGGCCGGACTCCGATGTATTAATACAACATGACAGAACTCTCTGCAAACCGAAGAGGCTGTGGCAAGGTTCTCTGGAGCTCTGACGCAGTTGCCTGTTCAGCCATTACCTAGTGTAGGACTTAGAAATAGCAACTCTCTTGCGTGAAAGTAGCACAGTACCTACTGCTCAGAGTACGGCACCCTGCCCTAGTGATGGTAACTCCTGTTTCAGCTGCCTCAGCTCTACCATTGACGTTGAACAGTCTGAGTTGGGTGAAATGTCAGTTTGTTTCTTTACCCCACGCCCTCTAATGCCTTGTCTCCATCTCTTTCAGGATGCAAAGACAGATTATTTATGTGCCCATCATGGGCACAAAAAGGTTTCTGTGAGAAACGCAGGAAGCTGATGAAAAAGCACTGTCCATCCACCTGTGACTTCTGCTACGGTATCTAACTCTTCTTCTGGGATTTTTGGTGGGGTTTGCACAGAGGGAGGAGGTAGAAGTTAAGCAGTGTTTGCTGCAGAGATAGGCAGGATCTTAATTCCACACTAATGATCACTGGATGCAAGTGACTTACGGGAAGCAACTGTTTTTCAAGGGCTGTAGTGACAGGACAAGGGGTAATGGGTTTAAACTGAAGGAGGGTCGATTTAGATTAGATGTTAGAAAGAAATTCTTCACTGTTAGAGTGGTGAGGCACTGGAACAGGTTGCCCAGAGAGGCTGTGGAGGCTCCATCCCGGGAAGTGTTTAAGACCAGGTTGGACGGGGCTTTGAGCAGCCTGGTCTAGTGGAGGGTGTCCCTGCCCATGGCAGGGGTTGGAACTGGGTGGGCTTTGGGGTCCCTTCCAACCCGAACCATTCTAGGATTCTGTGACTCGCCCCATCCAGCTCTGATGAGAAGCACAGCAGGGATGATGGCCTCTTAGGCATTTGAGCCAAGCTCAAGGCTTGGAAATAGGAAGCAGCTTTTATGTTTAAACATTTGTGGCATAGAACATTAAACTGTCCCATTCTCTAGTTTAACTGAACCATGATAGGGAGTTTCCGAAAACCCAATTGTTCCGTGCGCCTCAGCCTGTGTCCCTTCTGGACTCAGCTGAGGAAGTGAGATGCTGATGTGTAAAACTCAGAGATAAGAGATGCAGGATACAGTTCCTGATGCAGTGATGGGACTTCAACAAGACAAATGCCATCTCATGCACAGCTGGACTTGAGCTGCTCTGCAGAAAAGGAGATAAAGTACGTTATTCACCTTAATGTAGTCTCTCAGTTTTATGAATCCAGGTAGGAGCAGCTGTGGAACTAAACTTCAGAGAAATGCCTGCTGACCTGAAGAAGATGGACCATATAACTAGTCCCTTTCCTCAATATAGAAGGACTTTTTTTTTTTTAGACCAGATTAATGGAGAGATGCAGTCAGATAATTACAAACCTATATATTCTAAAGGGGCTGTTCATATACTCTTCAGTAGATATTGAATGGGCAAGTTGATTTTTAATCTATCTCAGTTTACTTGCCACAAAACTGTCATCTCTGCATATGAATAATGTTACCTGTCCATCCAAGAACTGCTCAGTAGGAAGCATTTTTTTAAATGAATATTTTTAAGGTTCCTTAGGTGGATCCATAATTCCATGAAAGTGTTTTGGAATGACTAAAGCTTGATAATGAGCTATGCTAACTTTTGCCATTTCTTTCTCCTGCCTCTGGAGGATAGAATTCCCATTTCCAACAGCTCCCCCCACTCTGCCCCCGCCAAGGACAAAAACCAAGACTGTTTCTGAAGGCAGGAATGTCACCTTCCGCTGTGGACAGAAGATAATTCATAAAAAAGGCAAAGTTTAGTAAGTGCTTTATCATTTATTCCAGTCCTTTAGAAGACTTTGCAGCTTACATACCAAAAAGGATTACGAAGTGTGACAAAGCGTGTAAATAAGAATGTGGTTTATCTTCTGGAGCGTGTCTCTGCACCCAGAGTAGAAAGAGGGGTGGCTGGCTAACTGTGAGAAGGGAGCATGTAAATATTGTTCATGACATTGCAAAGCGTTTAGTCTGAAAGCAGAGCTATCAGAAATGAGCAAGCCAAGTTGAAAAAGGATAAAATCCAATTAATATATAGCACAAAGGTAATTCTTACCACCCTGGCCTATATTCTGAAAAAAACTACAGTCTTGTTTTACCCTTTCAATCAATGGTTTGTTAGCTCTTACTCATGTATTTCTGGCTGTATCTAAAACTGAGAGAGATGCCCAAGTCCATGGGTTAGTTTAGACTGAGGACCCAACTTCCCATCAACTTTCAGTAAGATTCAAGCTCTTGAATTACTCAGGGTAGTGCCCTGTTGTAGCTGCCATTCTCCACCTGAAATACATGGTAAAATTTAACCTTGTTTTAAGTCCCATCTGTGCTGTACAGTTACTCAAGCAAAACTTACTAGGAGAAAGAACCACTAACACATATTGCGTTAGTGTATATGTACCGGACATTTTGTAGTTTAATTTCTGTTATTTTTCTTACGACAGCTGGTATAAAGATAAGGAGCTTCTGGAATACTCATATCCAGGTTACTTATCCTTAAATGAAGATCACATGAGCATCATTGCAAATGCAATTAATGAAGGAACTTACACTTGCATAGTAAAGAAAAAAGAAAGAATCTTGACTACTTATTCCTGGAGAATCAGACTGAAGCACTAACAAGGACCCTGGAATGAGCACTTCAATTACTGCTAGGTCTGTTTCAAACTCAAAACGATTCTTTGGTGTTTTGTATTTAATCTCCAGTAGCACAACTGAACTAAATCAGCTGCTTCCATACCTTGGGCAAAAGAGACTCTGGGACTTGATTACTGGAACATAAAACTTTTCTAAATTAGTTTTAACGATAAAGAATTTATCAAGTATGTGCCATACAGAGTATTAAAAAAAACTTTTACAAAATGTAAAGTGTCAGATTTTTGCAGTTAAACTATGTGGATCACGGTGGACTGCTGAGAAAACAGGAACACGACTCTGTCAAACGAATGAACAGACTGATGGCTCGGCCACGTTGCAATGGAGGCAGAGGTATTGGGGAAGGAAAATGACCAGTTACACTCTGTAAGTTTTGCTGTCATTTTTTTTGATCTTGGTGCATAGAAGAACTTCTAAAAAAGCCTAAGATCTAATGTTACTTTTTCTTGTCAGCAGGAGGATGTAGGGTCACAACACATACTTCCTTATTACTCCAGTCCACTTTTCAACATGTTCAGTTCAAGTACCCACAGAATATCTTTCCCTCCCACCGCTCTCCTGTGGTTTGTATTTATTGCTCATGTAATCTTATCCCAACAGATGATTTACCTCCATCAGCAGCTCCTAATAACTTGACCTTTAGGCATCTGATCAATAAGCCTCTCAACTCCATCAACAGAGATGAGGTCATTGCCATCACTGTCCTCCCCCAGTCACCCAAGCGATGAGGTAAATGTGCCACATCCAACAGGAGAATAGCTATTAGCAGTGGTAGGCAAAGCCTAGCGTGCTCAAACGTCTACAGCGATGGAGCGTTCGTTGGCACAGTCAGGAATCCCTGACGCTCGTTACATTTAGCAAGATCCTTATCCAGTAACACAGCAGCCTGCATTGCTCTTTGCTTAGGTTCATCCTTTTTTAGTTGGCCTCTTAACCTCTGGAAACAAGGTTCTTCCTGCTTAAAAGCACCAACAGAACCACAAAGCATCCCGCGCACCGCAGTACGGGTTAGCGGTGTGGACGACCTCTGTATTAGAGCAGAAAGGCTCTAGCAGTAAAATTCTCCTCTGGTCTGGGACAGTTTTACCATCACAGTTAGCTGAGAGCACAACATAGTATAAAAACTTAAAAATGCGTCTTAGGGAGGACAATTAAGCTCAGGCTCATAAAAGGCAAGCACTCAATGCAAAAATAGACAATTGAGACAAAACAAAAGCTGACTTGCCGTAACCAAACAATGCTGCGTTACTCAGAGCGAGCTGGTATTTCCCTTCTAGAGAAAAACCCACCAAAACCAGGAGTTACACGTGTGTCTCATAACCACATTACATTTCCGTTGCACTCCAGCATTAGGTTTTCTTTGCTTTACTAAACCTATCCTAACTTAGATGAATAATCCTTTTTGTCAGGAACACGGAGCTTTCAGTGATGCCCGTGCTGGCTGCAACAATGCCGAGGAAGCTAGGAAGGAAATAATTTCAGAGACACAGCACAGCTCAAAATACAAAGTATGCAGTCATGTTCTAATCCTTTAGAGCTTAGCACAGACCATAGCAAAGCAGCTCTGCTTTCCTGTACTCGGTGGGATGTAGTAAAACCCCGGCTTTTCGGTGGGTTATGGATCTCCACCTGTGAGGAATCTTCCTAAAATCACGCATGCTTCAGTTACCAAACTAGTAATCGAACTGGTTCTCCTTCAGTACTAGGCAGTCAGGCCTAAAGAGAAAATAATTCTGCATTCCTCCACAGAAAAAAAACCCACCCCAAAACTACTGTTTTCAAAATTTACCACAATTTTAGTACATCCAAATTCCAGTTCCAAGGTCTTTTCCCAGAAAAACTCAAAAAATCACTGACATGGAGGGAATGTTTATAATTTAAGTTAATCCTTTTACTGGACTGGTGCCCAGTTCTAACTGCTCATGCATATCCCAGTACTTTCCAAATCTTCCTGTTGCCAGAAAAGAATGATAGCATTTTATAAATTAGAGACTCAGAAAGCTGTGATATTCCAACTTGATTCTTCCGGTCTTTCATCTTATGAGAAAGGACTGGAATATGGTATCATACAATCAGTAAAGCTAAGCTCATCTTTTTTTTTTTAATGGAAAAAAAGGCATAGTTAAAAGAACTTTCTACAGAAAATAAAGTTTCAAGTCTCCATATTAAGTCTTTTTGATTTATAAAACAGTAGAGTACTTCTTTTGCACCAGTGCCATTGTAAATACATGTATACAACGTATCAGTGTCCAGCTCAGTAGTGCACCCAAAAATAGTGTGAGTATCAAGCCCAATCCAGCCAAGCTCTCTCCAAGGCACACAACAGGAAAGAAACTTCAAAACCGTTACGGTTTTTTTGCCCTAACTATATTCAAACATATACAATCTACTTTAAATAAATAAATAAAAGTAGTATGCCCAGGCTGACAGTATGCTGTAATAGTGTCAGCACAGATTTGGGGGCAGCAGAGGGAATAACTTCCCCCTCTAGAAAACTTGATCCTACCACCATCCAAGTTTGCTGCATGTGAAGAAAGGAAATCCTTCACACTGTTAAACAATTAAAAATGTATTTTAATTCTACAAATTTACAAGAAACAAAACAAACCCAACAAAAAAAACCCCAAAACTAAAACCAGAAACTGCTCCAGGATTGTACTTCAAGTTTTCCTTTGTCAAATTTTGTAACGATCCTTGGCTTTTCAGGTTAATTCCAGTCCTTTAATGGAATGCAGTAGTTATACTCCACACCCAGCAAGAGCCTTTGAATCTGTGATGACATTTGACTCTTTCCCCTGTGAAAAACATCTAGTCTCCCTGACGTGAAGAACAGAACTGGGGCACTCAGAAATCCACTCACACGAATGGTTCTCTTTGTTTTGGTTTGGTTTTTTCTCTCCCCCCCCCCCTTCATGTTGAGTTTAAAACTTGAGACTGAAACCAGGTCCTGCAGCAGATGCTCCTTGATTTGTGGTGGTCAGGTGAAAACCTGTGTCTTTCAGATCATCGTCACCCTGCGAAAACCAATCACAATTCATTTATCAGTAAGTGTCTGTGCAGTTTACCTCTCCAACACAAAAATCTAAACAACAACAACAAAAATAATAAATCAAAGTACCTTTAGATGAGAAACAAATGTTTGATTTAGTGGCATCATTGCTAAGGTTGATGCGGAGTGTTATTCATGATCTTTAAACATTACTATTTCAAAAGTTATCTTTTCTAAAGGCACCTCCAGTGTATTCATAGTTTGTATACCTACTTTCAACTGCACACATGAAAGCTGAAAAAAAATTTGTGAACACGGTCTAAATCAGTGTAAACTACACTTAGTCAGCATCTGATAAAACATTCTGTACACTTTCCATGTCAATTTTTATACCCTCAAAAATCAAGGCCAAACAAACCTTTGGGCTACTTCATCTGTTAAACTGGGCAGTGCACAGTGCTATTTCATCTATGCTGAGGTGTGGAAATAGTAATAAGTTGATACAATTAAAGCACCCGAGACTGTAACATACCATACTTACAAGGGCATCATTTTCAGCCTTTTTTTTTTTTTTTTCCTCCCCCAAAATGAGCAGCACAATCCCCACAGACAGAACGAACACCAGCCTTGCCTTTTTTTGAATTCTTCTCCAAATATTGGGAAAAGGAGACTGTTTCTATCTACAAGATATGCATAACTCACCAGGCTTTGGATTTTTTTTCAAAAATAAATTCGCAGCTTTGAAAGCTGAGTTGAAAGTGTAAGACAATGTACACTTTCAACAGAAAAACTGTTCCACACTGTGATGAAACCAGGCATCGTTTCTCGCTCAGATGATGCACTGAAATTATGATTCTGTGAATACAACAGTAATTGGACCTGCCCTTTGAAAAGGAACAGAGGGAAAGCTGGACTTCTGCAGTGTCTTTTTCATGCACGTACAGGTGAGTCTCAGGATCCCAAGCCCCAGAAGGCTAACAGAATACAGTCCACATGCACTTCTCCAAAAATCAGGATTTGGACATGTCTGAGGACATCAGAAGTTGCCTCGCTCTGCTCTGCTTACCAGTTGACTATATCCAAGGCCTCCCTCAGGTGGTCGTGGGCTAGTGCCGCGTTTTACCCTTTGTTGTTCACTTTTTGCTGGCCAGGTGGGAAACATGGAGGGGTCAATAGGAAGGGGAGTCTCTCGGAAATACTCATGCTTCAAACCATCTTCGGCAGTAATTCTTCTGGCTGGGTAGTATGTCAAAAAGCTGAGAAGAATTTAGGAAGACGATGAAATAGGGAAGAAGAGACACAGAGGGACAGAAAGAAGAAAAAACATTAGCCCCCAAATTATAAATACTTCAGAAATGCAATTTAGAATTTTCTGATTTTTAACAAAGAATTCTATTAGCAGATACGATTGCTGACATACGAGTGATCTACTGTAGCTCTCTGACTTTAAACGCACGCTTCCTATGGGAACCTGTAATTAACGGAACTGCAGCTGGAACCACGTACCAAAAGTAGCTTTTGTAGGGATGTGCTTTCAGAGGTATAAACCATTAGACACCTCAGAACCTAGGGGTACCACATAGAGCTCAAAAGGGATCCAGGATGGTTCAGTTAAAACATTTTACAATGCTGCTTTGCTTTTTAGAGAAGACAACTGAGATTATATCGATAACACAACACAACAAAATATATCATTAACTTAACCGTACAGCTTGTGGGTGATGATTGTAAACCTCTCGCAATACAGAAACATGTTTTACTGTACTATTCGTCCTACAAAACAGTATTTGGCCCTATGTAAATGCTTACGGATCCAAGATTTTTACATGTAATGAGTTCCGCTGATTTACGTAACCTTACTCATGTGTTTCTGTAAGTTCCAGCCTCGCATGAATACTATAGTATAGGGTTGTCATTCTTGCCCAAAATAATGAAGACAAAGCCCTGTCATAACCAAATCAATTAAGAAGTAGATGACATTGATGTGATACCCAACTTTGAGACAAGTTGTGTTTGGACCTTCTGAAAGGTTATCTAACTTCTGATAAATTATTCGCAACTCATTCTGAAACCTGGAGCAGCATAATTCTTAAAAATTGGAAAGAATGAAAATTCCCCCCCTTAAAAAAAACCTAATTATTTTTCAATTTAATTTTTTTTAAATAGAGACAAGTTTAAGTAAGACCTGAAACTCCATCATTTCCACTACTTCATGTCACGAAATTTAACGGGAGTATTAGGGGAGAGAGGGGAACAAAAATCTCTCATTTGTCAGTCCTTAGAAAAAAAAGACTTAGAATGCACCAGTAGAGTTAGTTAAAAGGACTGCCAGAACCTCAGATATAGCAGAGCTCGTGAACTTTGAAAATCTTGGAAAAAACCAAGATTTCTATTTTCCTAATTCTGTAATACGATCTCTAGAATGTACTGCTTCTTGTCCTTTTATTCAACTGCAATTTAACAAGATCCATCAGAAGACTGCACAATGGCTGACTCACCACATAATTAAACATGACATGAATGAGCTAAAACTACTACTAAAACATTTTTCTATTCTTCTGAGACATAGGTGTGCAAGAATAATCTTGGACTGAGGTTTAACAGCAGGTGTTAAGAGCATGGTACACTGAATACAGCTGTTGCAAGGCATGTCACAGACAAACTTCAAATGCATCAGTGTGTTTTGACAAGGTTAAATGTACTGAAATACCGTGCTGCAAGTCATTTTCCACCACTATCATAGGACATGAACACATTTTCCCAAGGATACCCTAGAAGCTAGCACTTACTTGTTCATCAGATCAAACCCCTGATCAGAGAGGAGCGCTCCAAATCTCTTGCGTAGATTGTTATAGGGATATTCTGTGAACGTCATCTTCTTTACTGCTGGCAGCTCGTTGTAACCAGGCCAGATTTTTTCGCTTGGAGTACCTAGATCCTGTAAATTAAAATCTCTCCTTAATAAATTTGTTCTAGAGTACAACCCTTCTGCTTATTCATCATGTAGCTATAGCAGTTGGTAAGTATCCAGAGAAAACAGACAAAACCACAGATCATTAGCCTCCTAAAAGCATTGTAAAACAACAACTGGAGTAATGAGCCTTTTATTAAGGCTGAATCTCTGTCAAAGAGCAACACTTCTACTTTCTTCCTACTCCAATGTGCCTGCCTCTACGCCCAGTCAGTCAGAATCCAAAGTTGTTAAAAAATGTTACCTTAAAAACTTTGTTGATCTGGTCGATTTCTGACTTCCCTGGAAACAGTGGTTTCTGCGTTAACAGCTCTCCAAATATACAGCCTACCGACCACATGTCTATTGCCGTTGAATATTCCTGAAAAGAAGGAAGATATTATACCTTATAAAATCAAGTAAGATACCTTCACAGAAAGAGTCTATCACTCTGAACAGAACACATGCACTCCTTCCAATACCCAAGGCACAGGTCTCAATTGTATTTATTTAAAAGTTATAATTACTGTGAATTATGAGTAATACCCATACTACAGAAATACTTCAGGATAAAACGTGAAAGTCTCCACAATATTGCCTTTCTTTTTCACTCACAAACACAGCATCACAACTAGCAAAGCATTCTAATTTGCACTCTCTTTCACGGACATCCATTTTGTCACTACAGCAATCTCAGGTTATGGGCACAAAACCTGGTCTCCGTGGTACCCCTCCCTCTCTTAAATGTAGCCGTTTCTCCTATTATAAAAACATTTTTTTAAGATAGCAAAGGGCTTCTTTCAGTTTTGCACCCATTGTTTTTGGTGGTAGTGCAGTATTTTTTTCTGGCATGGTTCTTGTTGCTGAAGCCCTACAGAACCCTACTTCCAGATTTCAGTTACAAAACAGGTAATCAGGAGGGGCCGTTGCCAGAATGCTGCCAGTACCTTGTTCTGCTCTCAGGTGTCACAAATTTTGGACTAAGTTGAAAAAAATCAGCTGCCTAAAATGACAGTTTGCACCAATCCATGAAAAATCCAGCAGTACTACCACATCAGCGTTCTAAAGGAGAAAAACCTGAATCTGTCACCCACCTCCTGTCTGTGGAAAACAGAGCCTTTTTAGCTGTATTATTAGGAAAAATAATACTGAAGATTCAGAATTTCCACCTCTAAAACAATATAAAGAATCAAGCATACTCATACTTTGTTCATAAGTTAGAAAATAAAGTTAGTCTGAAGAGTCACTCCTCTAGCAGCCAGGGGAACAAGGATGAACATACCTTGGCTCCAAGCAACAGCTCTGGAGCCCTGTACCAAAGCGTCACAACTACTGGCGTGTAGGGCTTCAATGGAGATCCATATTCTCGGGCCAGTCCAAAATCTCCAACCTAAACAAAAAGTGGTAATCAGCAATGTTTCCAACATCGACCGTAACATTTACTAACGGTGCCCATACGTGTTGGCTACTGCATGGCTGCCAGCCTTCAAAAGTAGCCACAGAATACGCTGTTTCTCATGGGCTTTCCTTGAAGGGAAAAAACATCTTTCCCTTCCTGAGGCCAAGTAAGAGTTCCTGTTATTGGTCACCTTGACAGAAAGCTTGTATGGCAGGGGGAAAACCAAAACCAAACAACAATAGATGTTGACTTCAACTCAGCAAGCAAGAAAAAAATTCAAAGTCCAGTTTTCCTGGGAAAGGCTTAACAACAGTAACAGCTGTAAGATGTAAATAACGGCAATGCGCAATTGGCATCCAGGAAAAGAACACAGTTCAGACTTCTAATCACACTATAAAGAATTCAGTATTCACTACAGCTTATTAGTCACATCCTAGCATAAATCTTACAGTGTGGCAAGGCAGTTGTCTTTAACAGTAAAGTTCACTCTTTCGCAACTGTATGTTTTACAAGCCACAGCTCATAACTCTTAAAGACTAATGCAAAACATTCTATCCAGCTCTTGACATAGCTATAATGCAGTGTAATTCTGCAATACAAGCTTTTTCAGAAGTGTGGTGTATTTCATGTAATTCTTACTTTTAAAATGCCTGAATGACTGAGCAAGAGGTTGGAAGTTTTCAGGTCTCTGTGAAGTATCCAGTTGTCGTGAAGATGCTTGACTCCTCGCAGTAACTGAATCATCAGGGTTTTCACTTCTCCTGAAATGATAAAAAGAAGCCAAGTACCTTTAAGAGAAGAAATCTATTTTTTTGTGCGCGTGTTTGGAGAACAGGCAAAGGGGCAGGGGGAAGAAAGGGATGTCAAGTTAAAAGCACAGTATAGCCTGCACGATAAAATTATGTCACAGAACAAGAACAGTTAAAGCCACAGAGCTGCCAATAAAGCAAAATTATTCTGGATAGTTCGAATGCCAGATAATGCTCAGAAATTAATGCCTCAAAAACATAGGAAGTGGTCAAAATTAAAACCCAGACTTCTCTTCCAGCTTAGCACAGGGGAAAGTCCCTCAATTTCATGCTAAGCATGCAAACTGGATTTGTCCACCAAATACCAGTATGAGAATCAGCACTCCCAGCCTACAATCCTATCTTGTACCAGTAAAATCAGACTGAACAAAGAAAAAGCAATGTCATCTCTGTTCCAAAGAATACTCATAGGACATTCCAAGGCAATACACATCACCGTACAAAGCTAGTTCTCCAATGTCAGTACAGCCCAAAGACACTGAGGTTTGTGTTGGCCAGTTTTCCAAGTTTTGAGAATTACAGGAGATTATGGCAAACAGTACCTGGTAGAAACGGTTGTTTCATTGTTTCCATCAGACTCTTGAGATCATGTTCTACATAGTTCATTACAATATAGATTTTATCCATATTACTACCTACAACAATTTCCTGAAACACAGAAACAAATTATCAAAACAAGCACACACAGTATTTGAAAAAGCATGCAAAAATGAATCTTAGAAATATACTGACAAGAGGACAAATGAAGCCTGCCATTAATAAAATCCATAGAAAATGTATTTTTCTATAAAAACACCAACAGCTCATTTTTGCAGAACATCAGATTACGCAGAGACAAGTAATGTCTATATAGTTTTATGGGTAGTACACAGCTGTTTACAGAAACAAGCTCTGCTACAAATGCTAGCATTTTTACATGGCATTTTAAAAACCAAGAGACAGTATTTCAAGAACAAAAATACTTATGAAATGGAAGACTGTGGCCTTACTCTGACAGTGACAATATTTAGATGTTGTGCTTTCAGAATAGTATTTATTTCTCTCAGAGAAGTAATGGGAAAGCCTTCCTTTTCCTTTTCCATTTTCAGTCTCTTCAGAGCCACAATTTCATCTGCAAAGAAAACAGAATTATTAACTGTAGATTTCCCATCACACAGCTAATAAAATACACGTTAAGAGGTCCCCCAGTGTTCTGTCATTAATTTAATATATTTGAATGAAAACTGTTACTTAAGACATTCTGTTGAAACAAGAAGCAGAGTCAGTCTCACATTAGCAAAGTAAAAATAGAAAGAAAAAACAAAACACCACCACCAACAGAAGATTGCCAAGTTTAAAGAATAAAATCCAAAACAACAATCCCAGAGCTGCATCAAGGATTTTAGTTTATTCCAATGTAACTCACCTGGAAAGAAACTAAAGAAAAAGTGTATTTAACTCAAAACTCTTCACCATAGTTAGGAAGATAAGACAGCAGACAGAAATGCCCCAAATAATACATCTGGGGTTTGCATGGTATGTGGAGAATAGTGGTTATGTCAGTCTTGGAGCGGGCTTCAAGACAGAGAAGTTAAAAAAAAAAAACAACAAACGAGCTCATGGTAGTTATCCAGTAAACAAGTGAACTCAGAGAAACCACCATGCCAGCTGTATAATTCCGCTCCCCAAAGGAAACCAAATGGTCATATTATTCTAAAATAAACAGAGGAACCAAGGCATCCAGAATTTAAACCTGTCACCAGAATCACAGCTTGTCAGTTGGAACCTGAGAATAACCCTAACGTCTGTCTAGGTCTGCTTTGGAACACAGTGCTTTTCACAAGCTCTCTTCACCATCTGCCAACTCCATTTCAAACTGCAGGTATTTAATTTACTGTGCGACAGTTCCCCTTTAAAATGACCAGCTTGCTAGGAAGTAATGTGTCACTAGCGATGGCAACAGTACAGGGAAACCAAGGTCAGAGCCAACAGAACAGATCGTATCTTGCTGTGCCTTATCTTTTTCCAGGAAAAAAAGTGTTGCACTAATATCACTATTTTTGTTAAACTATCAAAGCAAATATTTTTTCACTTCAGGAATTGCCATGGAAGAGGAACATATAAATGACTTGATGGTTGCCTCTTGCATCATTAATTGGAAATGCAATAATTTCTTCAAGACATTTGCCATTACCAACCAGATAAGCGAAGAGATTGAGTTTTAAAAATATAAATCCCCTTGTATACACAAGAATTGTTTTTTTGAAAGGGACCTTAAAAAGAGTGAAATTTCTTTCTACAACAAAATACTGCAGTATATACTCACTGCACACCAACTGCTGCTTTTATGAATTCTCTAATCGGTAGCTGTGCTTACAGTGACGCCTGGTGGAACGCTTATATTAAATTTTGAAAGCTTCCAACCCAGTAACTATCGACAGAGCTGCAAGCGAAGCCCTTATGTCAAAGTCCACATCCTATTATAAAAGCATAGATCATTCTCGATAAAGAAGAAAGTATTTTAGATAACTTTTTTTCATCAATGCAAAAAGCAGAACCATAATTTACATACAACTGCAACCCTAAATGCCATGAAGATAATAACTGGAGACCACTTATACTCACCAGTCTTCTTGTCTTTTGCTCTGTACACTACGCCATATGTTCCTTCCTCAATCCTGTTCAAACACTGAAATTCCTCCACGCTACGGCATCCCTGAAAAAACAGACAACATTTATCCTCCAGCATCTGGGGGAGGGTTTTGCTTGCTTTTTTTTAATAAGATACAAGGTAAACTTCAGTAGCTTCACCGGAATACTTCTTTTTTACCACAAGAATTCAACAATATGGCTACTCCATGTAAGAAAAGTATCTGTGGGGTTTATTTTTACTTGGATCTCTAAAGGAATCCTGGACAGAGCCTGTGTTTTAGTAGATTAACTAAATTACTTCGTTAACTCTTCACTCATTCACTTTGTCACAGAATAAACTGAAATTTCTGCCACAATGGCAAAGGTGGCAACTCAGCACCTTAGACTGATACCTTCCACACAGTTCAATTAATAAAATAGGCTTTCTCTTCATATTTCTACACTTTACTGTTGGGTACAAAAAGAATAACTACCTGTCAGTTTCTATTCACCTTAATGAACTCACTGACAAATATCTATCTTCAGATAGCAATACCAAGTTATCAGAGTACCAAATGTATTATTACATTCTTATCTGTATCTGAAAGAGCAATTTCATTTTTGCTCCATGCACATTTTTTCCTTGTCAAAAAATGAACAGCAATATTTCACACAGAAATGTGTATTTTGTGATTTTGAGTCAGCAAGGCACCGACTGCCCATAAACTATCTCACACAGAAATATGCGTTTATGATGTTAACAAAGCAGCTAGGGAAATCCATTTGCCTATGATATTCCCAAGCATCCTTTAAGCGATCCTTTACCTGAAGCGCAGGAAGATACTTAGGAAGCTCTTGCTTCAGTTCAATGGGGGAAGAAGCTGGTGAGTCAGGAATATAATCTCCTTCTGTCATGGCATTGGAATGAGGGGTACCTTCCCCTACTTCCTCCTCTTCTACTTCGCTTCCTGCTGAATCTCGGTCAAACCTCGACTCTGTAACTTTAAAAGTCAGAATCAGTCGTTGAAAGAGGGAGTTTGGAACAATTAAGTTCAGCTTGAGGCAAATAAGGGTAGTGAAACCCTGATCATTATAAATGAGAGAAGTTGCATAAGCTGCACACCTACGTTACTGTAACAATAAAGATTGATGAGAAGCCTAATTTCTCCTCTTTGTAGAGACGTTGCTTTCAAAAACTGGTTTACAGTCTTGTACATGCAATTTCCAGTGTTAAATATAGCACGTCAGAAAAATAAATCTTTCCACTAACAGAACAAGAGAGAAAACTGACCCACTATATCTCAGGCTGATTGCAAAGCTTTTTTGATGAGAGGACAAGACAAGAGACCCAAAATGAAAAAGAAGGAAACATGAGCTCATTAGACTAGGATCTGATTTCCTCTGAACATAGACCTTGGAAAAGATTTCAAGGAGGTTCTGATTGTGACATGAGAATGGCCCCACAATGCCAAACATACGACACTTTAGAATGATGGCAAAACTGCAACAAGAAATACATTTTAAGTAGTTTTAAGTATTTGTAGAAATAGACTTATTTGGCTACAAAAATTCAGCCAAGCACTTTAAATATTTAGTATTTGCATTGTACCAACTGGGATGTGGTTTCCATTCTCCCGTTCCTCCTCTTCACTCATTTCTTCTTCGCTCACCTCTTCTGCAAAACAGAATCAAGTTCAACTGAATAAGTTCACCACTTCTGTAGTTCCTCCTAAGGCAGATAGATCACTACTGAAATGCTTTTCTAACTCGCCAGGCCTTCTTCACTACCTAGCTAGTGACCTCGTACTTCTGTTCCACTTGGAAAGCAAACGCCTCCCCTAACTCAACAGAACTGCGCCTTTCGACTTCCATCAGGGAAGACGATTCCTACCAATTATCTGGGAATTCAGGGATGAGGGCAGGTGAATAAATTAAGTCAGGAAACTTATGAGTATTTGCTTATTAACGTAATTGATTTTAAAGAAAAATACCCAGCCATCAGAGCATGCTTTTGTGCCTTTTCTTTACTAATTAATTACCAGAACGGCTCTAAGTAGACTTTTTTACTAAACCTTTTTTTATTATGTTCATTTAGTTGTACTGGCATGAAAAAAAATAATCTGAAATTTGCAACTGAAAAGAATTCAGAATGACAGAGACATTTGTATTTCACCACCCCCCAAATAAGTGCAGAATTGTTCTCTACAGAATATTTGTTATGTCACAAAATTACTTAAAACTGTTAGCCTTACACCATTTAGGAAGACAAAAATGGCTTTCAGTTTTCTAATCTGGCTTCTTAGACAAATAATTGGTATTACCTCTATATAAAAGGATAGAATATGACTTGTTTTTTTTTCTTTTTAGTTATCTTGACCTGTGAGGTCTCAGCCTATCCTAGACTAAGAGAAAAGGAAAATGATCAAATAAAACAATACAGAATGAGAAACAAAAGAAAATCATAACACACGATTCTATGACCTGCTTCATGTTACTCACCAGCTGACTGCTCAGATACTTCCTCAGAATTGCTTCCTGTCTCTTCCTCCTCTTCCTCTTCCTCTCCCTCTTCCTCAGAGCCTTCACTGCTGGACTCTTCCTCCTCTTCTTCTGAGCCTGATCCAGATTCTGCTCAGGAACAATGAAACACATAACTAAGTAGGCACATACTCTAACAACAGTGTTTCCTCAAGACATCTGTACAATTAATTACATCTGCTAAATTGCATTTAGTCACCTGATGAAGACTCTGCTGAGCTGGTTTTTCTCTCACTGTCACTGATGTCTTGCAAATCGGAAAGAGGATCTCTCTCTTCTGGTTTCTCTTCTTTTACTGTTGAGACCATGAAAATTAAAAACCAGGGTGCTAACTGAATATCGCTTCTACTGAACACCCAGATAACAGCTTTACTTTCTCTGGCCATTAAATTGGTGCTGAACATTCTGTATTAGAAATATCGTGCACTAAAAAAACCGTCACGCCGCTCAAAAGACAGTGGTGCAGGATCAACAGCCAAAAACATGGAATGTTGACCTTTTGTTTTTTAAACATAATATATGCCTAAGCCCCTGCAGAGGTAACTAATAAATAAATAAATAAGGTAACGTGGTAACAAGTATCAGCACAACACAGTCTCACCAATGTGTGTCCATAACAGCGCTTACTGTCAGTGCTTACTATTCCAATGCAGTCCCTCTGGACCACCATGACATAGCAGGTGTGAGTAACTGTTGATCAATTAGTACCTTCAAAGGACTTACTGCCTGCCTCCGCCTGGAATTTCAGCTGATTACAGTCTGCAATCAGCTTACCTAAAATAGTTACACTTATTTGTACAGCTACACACATTAACAAGGCAGACACAGAGCTTTTCTTCTTTAACCAAAGACACTTCTAGGTCAGTTGTGCAAGTTCTCTACTCACAGTTAGGACCTTCTAGGCACGGGAAGGACCACTTTTCTGGCTTAGAAAACAAAATTCACCATCTAACCAGAGTACTACCATAAGCATTTATTTTCTTCTACAAGAGATGACAACACGACTGATGCTTAAACTATACTGATCCCTGTAAGGTAACTGTTTAAGGTAGCTTACTTCCTAACAACAAATCCAACTGGAGCTAGTGTAGACAATCCCTTTTCAATCTGCCAGGGAATTAAATGACAAAATTTTTAAAATTCAGTCAGCTGCTGCTTTCATCATCAAATGAAGTAGCTCACTTTGAAACTTTTTAAATTACTACTCCTACTACTAAAAAAGGAAAGATTTGTTCAATTTGTTACTTGCACAATTACCTGCAAAACCAGCATTGCTTTAGAAAACAGTACATATTGATGAATACTCCAGAGTTATGCCACCATGGCTGAAGTGGACAATACTTTCATAGAGTACCAGGGACAGATGTTCACTGCTAAAACCAGATCTTCCTAGCCCCCAGGCAAAGACATTATAAAGTGGCAAATGCTACCTGGTTTCCTGCTATCTCCTTGCTCAAGCTTCTCTCTTTGCTGTCGTAATGGGCTGCGACTCCAGGGTCTCATTTTTACTTTGTCTCCATATTCTTCCCTCACTGTTCTATGGTGTGCAGAAACTAGTGAAAACAAAACCGGAAGAAATTGTTACATCTCCCTGCCCTAAATAGAATACTTCTGTCTGCCATGACCACTTGCTTTGTGTGCTTTTCATTTCTCCTTACAAACTAAAGGGTAATGGGAAGGAGTGGAAGTAGAATCTAACTATATCTAGGAGGATAAAGGACTATGATTTACCTCACGCAGAGTAAAATATAGGTTCGTACTACTTCGAGAAAGGTGCTGCGATACTTAGGGAACAAAAGCAAGATGCCTTATATACTAAACAGTAAACGCCGTGAAACTAAGACATGAATGCCAGTGAGAAAAGTGGACAGATCAGAAGGAAGGTACGTAAAAGAATAAAAACAGCTAAGGTTTAGAAGGAGCTGACAGAACATTTAGAGCAATAAAAATAACTAAAATGAAAGGCTAGATAGATCGAGCAATATCAGCTTAACTACCAAGCACAAAAAGGAGCTGTTCAGTACGAGGTCAACTAGAAAGAACAGCAATAAATATGGCTTCTTCCGCTACTCTTGAACAATCTTTGTCACTTGATCACAGGAGCAGGTTCTGATTTTTACCTCAAAGCTGGCACCAACAGAGATCCTTTAACCAAAAATGATCTGAACTTAGACTGCAAGTATCTGATACACTCTGCAAAGTGAGGGTTCCTGTGTAGGCTTTAATTTAAAACAATTTTGAGACTTCCGTTTCTATCAAATTGGGTTAGACTCAGCCAAAGAGTTCAGAAGCAACTGGGATCATGATGGATACACACACACACACAGAGACAACATCAATTACATAAATCTTCTTTCTAGAGGAAACCAGACTAACAGAGGCAAAGAAAGACTTACTGACTAATCAATATGCCATGACATTTAAGGCATATGACATTGTTTTATTTCCCCCATGTAGAACTTAATAGATTTCTTTTTTCCCCCTCACACAGAAGACCCCACCTCTCCCTTTTATTTATTTATTTTTTAAATTCTGGCATTGACCAGCAAAAAAATGCTTTTGATACATCCATTCCGCTGTTGTGTCAGCAGATAGTAAGTCCAAACAACATCTATACAAAGACAGTTACCTTCTCTTCTGGCTTCCCGTTCCTTACGTCTTTCTTCAGCTCGCCTTTCTCGTTCTTTTTGCTCCCTTTGTTCTTTTTGTTGTTCTCTGATTTTTCTCTCCCGTTCTCGCTCAAGTTGTTCCAGACGATCTCTAGAAAATAATTAATTTTTGTTAATTACAGCTCACTACAAATTCAGCTTATGAAGTAAAGGAATACTGTTTTTCTGTAACAAACTACAGGGCCATTCAATTAGCAACAATACCACTGATTCCGTATCAGTCAAAATCAGTCGTAGCTTTTTAGCTGATCCTTTAACAACAGTGTTACAAAGACCATGATGTCTAAACCGCATGAGCTTCTGCATCCTTATCAGGATTTAAACAGAAATTAAGCAAGTTCAGTTAATAAATCTCCTGATACTGTGCAAAACTGTTTTTTTTTCATTATAGTAAAACACTGGCAATGAATTGAGCTAGAAGTATCTGTTGTAATGAAGTCACTTACAAAGGTAATTAAAGTCAAGAACACATTTTCATTAGACAGCACATTCACAGGAACATGGCATCAGACCTTACAAGGTTTGGCTCTGAATTTTTTTGCCATTTCAGAACAATGAAAGGTTAGAGATAGATTTAGAAGAGGAAGCTGTTCATCTCTGTTGGTTTGTCAGAGGGGAGGGAGGGATGGATGTACCTCTCCCTCCTGGAATGCTCCCTTGCCATTTCTCTCCGTTTCTGTCTTTCCCATTCACGACGGGCTTTATCCTGCTCTTCTCTATGTCTCTTCCTACGCTCATGTTCCCGTTCTTTCTCTTTCACTCTGGCATGTTTCCCTAAACAAACAAAAATGAATTTTGGAGTGTTACTATTCAAAATATTTAGTGGTCCTATTTTTAAAAAGCAGAACTAGAAAGGACGACACTTCTGGTAATCTATTTTCATGTTCTCTGTTATTTTCTTAATAGAAAAGTCCTGATCTGAAAGGGTGTTGGAAAATTAAAAGGCTAGAAGATCTCGCACAAAGGCTTGCATCAGAAACAGAAGAAGGTTGTTAGTAACAGGAATACAACACGAACGTTTCTAGAAAGGATATTTTTCCCTTTACAGTCAGGTACAAAGATCACAGCTCAACCCACTCAATGAAGCCACAAAGCAGGTTAACAGACTTCAAAGAGTAGAAGTAGACTCTGTGTCCCTGTCCCAAAGTGATTACTGTCCTCTCAAACACATATATACCCCTGTCATTCCCATAAAGGCATTAAACCTAATCAGAGAAATAATAATTTCTGTTTAATAAAAAGAAATTAAATTCCTTTGTCTTATGCACCTAACATGTTTTCTTTAGTTTGTAATTATTATTTCCTGTCTACATAGTGTCTATTTGGCTTCATCTTGAGAAGCTATCAGAAACATTATCCAAATGTAGCAACAACAACCTTCTGCGGAATGACTACGATGTCTACGTTTCTCTTTCCTCTTCTCATCTTTTCTATGATGGGTTTTTTCTTTCCGCGACATTTGCTGCGGTGGTTTTATAGCCAAGGAATCATCTTCTTCTCCTCTAAAATACAAGACAAATTAATAAACCCAGGAAGGTTACATGTACTGTCAAACAGACTGTTTTATTTCCTCTTTTCTCCATTTTGAAAAGAATACTTTTTTTCCTGTTTTATTAACTTATATTAAAGTTCACTTCCATAATACCCCTGAACCAAGGCAGTAACAGTACCTTACAGAGAGTCACAGTCACATAGATGAGAAGTTAAGCTATTATTGTACGCGCACTTTTAATACACAGCAAACAGGATGAATTAAGCACTGAAGAGAACTCAGCAGGCCTGCTTTAACTGCATCTTGAGGAAACTATTTGATTACTAGGTAGTGGCCAAAATTGGACCACAATACTCTGCTAAGCCTTAATCGGTACTTCAAAGAGATACCCCGGCATGTTCTAGGAACAGGAGGCAAGATGGCACATCTGCATGCTAGAGAAGGTAAACTTTTCCCCTTCAGATATTTTTAAACCTTCTCCTCAGTACTTTTAAAGGTTTATTGCAGTAACTTTTTCTAGGTAATAAAGGTTTTTCTCTTATTCTTACCTGTCTTCCATAGAGTCTTCCCTCCTGTAAGGTGAATTTCTGATTGTTATTTCCATGCGATGATCTCTCAACTCCCCCTCTTCAAGAGAATCCCGCTTTGAATCCCTATCATCTGACTGCAAGAGAAATGCAAGAAAGGACAAAACCGAAATGCAATTAATTTTTATGTCACAAAATGAAAAAAATTAAGTAGTACTCAATTCTTCCATTCCTAGCTCAAAAGCCATCCTCAACTGGTCACACCAGTAAAGCACGCTGACTTATCAAGCGGACATTTCATAGTTGTAAGTAGCCAAATGTAGTTTGATTGCAATTATAGCTGAACTTCTGTAACTTCATTATAATTACACAAAATTAAACAACAATTAAGAAGGATTGCATTAACTATTGTGGGTTTTTTCCAGAAGAATGTTACTTTGTACACTGCTGCACGAAACCAAATAGCAACATTAAATAATTGTTCTTGAAACACTTTTAACTCATTCTTCTAAAAAGTCTTTGACACGTTTTAACTTGAAATGCAACTTCAAGTTAATCACACACATTTCTTTACCTTTTCTAACCAAGAACTACGTAACAAAGCCCAGTAAACAACGTAAGGCAAATGAGATCTTAGCAAAGCATCGTATTTTTGTCAAGCTTTGGAATTAGAGATCACGCATGAAACACGTGTAAGAGCAGAGAGGAATTCTGCTGAGAGGGCGAGAAGCCTTGATCCCATGAGAAAATGAAGATACAGGCACTGAAGCTCCTCAGGCTTCATTAGAAATGCTTGTATACCAAAGGGTAGCTTACATTTTTCATACGTTTTATCTCTGCCTTCTCTTCTTGCTCCTTCCTTCGTTTTTTTTCCTGAAGAATTTCATCTAAAGTTTTCACTTTCCAAGAATCCTTTTCATCACCCATTTGAGTTAAAAAAAAAAACCACTCTGAAAAAGAACATGACATTAATGAAACCTATGCAAACTACACAGTCTAACACAGCTATGCCTATTTTACCCTGACCTTTTACATGCAAACACTTAATATACCANCGGAGCCGGGCCCACTCACCGCCGCCGCTACCGGAGACTGGGAGGAGCAGCGCGAGACAAACGCGCCACTTCCGCCCGCCGGAGCAGGCTGATGACGTACCACGCACGCCCCGTGACGCGAGCGGCCGGAAGGCGTTGGCGGAAGGACGCCGCCATCAACGGCCAGAGCGCGGCTGGGGGCTTCCGGCGTGGGGACGGCGCCATCGCCCGTGGGCCGGACTGGAAGGTGACAAACATGGCCAAGGAACCGTCAAATCGCCTCTCTCCTACCAGGCCCCGGCCCGGCGCTGCTCAACCGACAATAAATAAAACCAAAACCAAGCCGCAGCCAACAAACACGTCATTAGCAGAAAAGGAGACGCTATCGCCACATGGGTCGTGGGTTATATCATCCTTATAATTACATACAAACCCCAAATTTTATTATTATTCATTTGAATAACGCACAATTCTGGCGATCACTTAAACAAGTCACGTAATGGCGACAGAACAAAGAGACTCCAAAGGAGAATTTACCGTCACTCGGTGTGAAAAGGGCAATTCCTAAAAAGGCAAGTTGAGGCTACACAGACCTTCACACGAAGCGGTGAGGTTGCTGAACCACGGCTGGGGGTTACAGTACAACACATGACAGGAAATACTACTACTACGCGCAGCTATTTATTACCCATCCGCTCTTTAGCTGGGAAGTAACATCGTTCAGGAGCGCGTTAACTGCTGCAAGTAACACCTCACGGTTGCAGGTCTGCGTTCATGAGCAAGGAGTGATGTTACTTCAGGAATTCACATTTTAAGGAAGGCGTGCTGTTTCTATGAGAACGCACTTGACAAACATAAACCGAATAATCCGCATAGTTGTGTCTCGCAGAGCTCGTCGCAATCAGCGTACAAGTGTCAGGGGCGCGGCTGTGAGAAACACCGGTGAAACCCTNTAATGAAACCTATGCAAACTACACAGTCTAACACAGCTATGCCTATTTTACCCTGACCTTTTACGTGCAAACACTTGATATACCATCTCCAAGTAACGTTAAGTTAGACCTAACTTATGCTGAGCCAGAAAAGTCCGGTTTAAGCCTTTCCTACGAACTTGGGGACCTGTTGGAGTACACGGAAAACACCGTCCGTACACGGGCTCTGGCGTTTCCCCGCTGAGGAGGCCGCAGAGGCGGCTGCAACGCACCAGCCCGTCACGTACAACCCGGGTACCGGCCTGGTGACGAGCTCCGCCGTTCCGGACAGGCACCACCAGGGCCTGCTGCCCCGCGGCCTCCTCCCCGAGCACACCGCGGGGCGGGAAGGCAGCCTCGCGGCCCGCACCCGCCGCCCGTTTTCGCCTCAGAGAGCGGTTTCGCCCGCCCGGGCTGGCGGCTCGGCCCCTCCCTCCCCCGCTGCCGCTCAGCCCCGCGCCACGGCCGGGACGACACCGACACGGCACACGGACCGGCCGNGGTCGTGGGTTTGGAGCATCCTTATAATTACATACAAACCCCAAATTTTATTATTATTCATTTGAATAACGCACAATTCTGGCGATCACTTAAACAAGTCACGTAATGGCGACAGAACAAAGAGACTCCAAAGGAGAATTTACCGTCACTCGGTGTGAAAAGGGCAATTCCTAAAAAGGCAAGTTGAGGCTACACAGACCTTCACACGAAGCGGTGAGGTTGCTGAACCACGGCTGGGGGTTACAGTACAACACATGACAGGAAATACTACTACTAGGCACAGCTATTTATAACCCATCCGCTCTTTAGCTGGGAAGTAACGTCGTTTAGGAGCGCGTTAACTGCTGCAAGTAACACCTCACGGTTGCAGGTCTGTGTTCATGAGCAAGGAGTGATGTTACTTCAGGAATTCACATTTTAAGGAAGGCGTGCTGTTTCTATGAGAACGCACTTGACAAACATAAACCGAATAATCCGCATAGTTGTGTCTCGCAGAGCTCGTCGCAATCAGCGTACAAGTGTCAGGGGCGCGGCTGTGAGAAACACCGGTGAAACCCTGGGGTGTTGCAGAGCGGTCCCAAAGAAACACCATCACGCAAAGCTGGGGCATAACGCTGTCATGAATTCCCAACACGGAACAAAACGGTCCTTGTTTACCCCACAGGAACAACCGCAAAGGAGAAGTACGAGTATGGCTGGAGGAAGAAAAGGTCTTACAAGCGGCCAGTAAAGAGGGTGGTTTGTTTAATCTCATAAAGGCCAAGACGACTACATAAGAACAGTACGTAGAGTCACCACTATGAAAATAAACCCCTGGTAAAAGAGGATTATCGTGCTGCCACCGAACAGGTGGGGCTAAACCAGCCACTAATAAGCTTAGACACGTGTTAGAAATTACAGGTTCCAAAACCATCCCAGCTGGTTGGTTCACAAAGTTGTCCAGCAAGAGGAAAGGCAAAAGCCAGCCAGCTTTTCAAATGAAGCGCAAACAGCTGATGAAGGGGTTTACATGAGAACGGAACTAGGCAGCCAGAAAGCCACTTACATTTCTGTCTTCAACAAGAGTAGAAATATGATGCAAACCAGACTTTGTTTTCTGCCAAATACACTGAGATTATTAAAAGCATAACCACAAAAAAAAAAAAAGGAACATAGCTCCACCCCATAGTCCACAGCTTTTTGTAAAAGTGATAGAAGTACAAAGAAACAAAACCCCACAGGCATCATGTATACAACGATGAAAAAATAAATAAAAATTGACATTTCCCTCCTGCTCAAGTCTTCAGGGAATAGGCCCCAGGCAACCAGTCATGTACAGGAATGTAACCTGAAGCGAGCCTAAGTCAAAACAAGCATGTGCTATTTAACCACAAGACAGGCTTCTTCAGAGAGACTGTCTTGGGAACGTGTTTGTGCTCTCTGCAGGCATAGCTCACTAAAGCTAACAGAGTATCTCACAAGTGGAAACGTAAGCACGAGCTTAAATCTTGCAGGAACTCCACTGGTAATTTCCTATTAGAAATTATTTTTTACCATAAAGACCACTTTATCAATTCTTGTAATGCCATGCTACAATCTATCAGAACAGTGGCAATTACTAAAAATCAGCTAATTTTAATTGTTAATTTACTTCTGTTACCAAAAAGTCCATCTGAATGTTTTTATAGCTACATGTACTTTTTTGCCAAAACTAAATACTTAAGATTTTTTTTATTTTTGAAAGTTAACTTTTAATCTTTGATCTACCACAAAACAGAATTTCCTTAAAAAAAGAAAACTTCTTAAAAGCAGTAGAAATAAAGATTAGCCTCAGTTTATGGTTAATATTCCTCCCTTTTGTGACCTCTCTTCCATCTCTGTCACAGATAGCTCCAAAATTCTTTACATAATCAGACGTGATAGAAATTCTCTGCACATAGGTCAGAATTATAACCCTGAGTTTCTAAAAGGCAGCATTTTGTTGCACTGTTAGAAATAATGAAAAAAAAAATCTATTTATTTCCTCATAACAGAAATATATAATGAAGTTCAAGAAATTAAAATATTAAAATGGTTTCTCATAGAAATATAGAGATCCTGCATCCTTTATCACCAAAATTTTTCAGTGTTTTTTTACCTCTAAGCAACTGCAAATATTTAATTCAACACTCCATTTATACAGTGTGTGTATACCTGCATTTCAATATTGTCAATACACAACCAGGATGCAATATTTCCCTGTTAAATTTTAGTAGAAAAAATCACTTATCATTCCTAGCTTTACAGTCAGAAATAATTGTTCATCGTTCCTTTGGGACATGGATTCATTTCCATAGTTTACTTCAACTAATTGTATACCAAAATAAGCCATTTGTTGGGAGAGGAGGGGGTTCCTCCTTCCAGCCCTACAATGCACACAAACGATGGAGGATGCAGGTGACAGAGTAACAAACAACTAAGAATTTCAGTTATGCACCGATTTCGTTCCACTGCAAGCAAGCAGAATACAGTGATGGGTCCATGGTTTCACATTATTTTGATGAGTAGGGAGAAAGGAATCGTTTCCCCACAAGACACTGAAGTTCTTTCTTTAATATCGGCTTGTATGTTATTTGCAGTCAAGGAAAGACAATAAAGCCCATGTTTACCACATTATATGATACTAGGTCCTCTGGTATATCAGTTTCTCAGTAAGCCACGACTTCCTGGATTCTTCCCATTGTTTTCTCTGCTTCAGGTCCCAGGCTCGACCTGCCACAAGCTCAAAGGAACCCAATCAGCATCAACAGTTGAAGGAACAACCACTTTCAGGAAGAACTCCTTTGAGTTACACTAAGTTGGAAGAATAAATGGCCGTATTAATCATATGATTCCACATCCTTGGAAATTAGTGGCTCAGTATCTTCGGTCGTACTTTGTGCGGACTGCGGGGCTGCAGCTGCCAGGCTGTGTATAGTCTCTTGCTGATGCTGCTTTGCCTTGTTATATAGAAGAACTCCAATTATCACTAGAACAGTCCCAATGGCCGAGAGGCTTGTGATTTTGTTACCAAACACAATAATACTTAGCCAGATTGACAGCGCGTGCTTCACAGTACTAGCAACACTGGAAAGGAATATAAAAATTAAGGCCAATGAAAGCTTTCTCATATCCCACACACAACCATGCTTTAATGTAGCGGGACCCCTCTTTGTTGTGCTTGCTTTTTAAACACCAACTCAGACTCTCCTTTTCCTTCTGAAGCCAATACCATAGCCAAATTGTTTATGTATCGGTGCTCATATCAATTCTGGAGCTAGTGCGAATAATTCACCTTAGGTTTTTCATTTCATTGCTTTAAGTACACAGTACAGCGGCAGCAATTCATTTCTAGCTAACACAGACATCCAGAAAATGCTAACTAGCAACATAACTATCATTAGCAAGTCTGCTCCTACTATTCAGGTAATATAGCATTATAATCTGAAAAGAACATCTAAATTATACCAATAACATTAAAATAAGTAGTTAAGAAATTTGTAAATATGAGTATATGCTTTTACATCCTGTTATGCAGAGAAGACTAGCAACCTCAGAATAAGCATGTGTGTAACAGTAAACTGTCACAAGACTGTAGCAGGGACACCTGAAAGTATAAGACAGCAGAAGCCTTCAGAGTTTAGGACCAAGATTAGTCACAGGCCCCAAGGCTATTCATACAAATGATCGATTATTGAATCAGAATTATGTAACAGGCTAACAAAGCTGCTGATAACTGACAAGGTAGGCGGAAGCTGTCTTTAGAGAACACAATTCAACAAATACAGCTGGACATACTTCAGAAAAAATAAATACAGAGCTGATTGCTCATATTCCGTACCACACTGAGATGTATATAGGTGTTGCCTTATCACTGAAGCAAATGGCAGCTTAAACTTTGGATCTAGGTTGTCTCATTAACCAGCTTTAAGGAATGGCTGTTAAACCTGAAGACAACACCCCTCCTAGTAAATATGAGCACCCGTTCCATAAGCTCTACAGTGTGGGTCAAATGCTGCTCTCCTCGCACAGTGAGGGAGCAAACCGCAAAGTTTTGGTGATCCAGATGTGAAAAGTTTTCTTCTTAATTTGATGCATTTATGCATTTACATTATTTATTTCTTTGCAGAATATCTTTACTGCCTAGTTCTCAAGAAGAAATACTGAGCAAGAAAACAAGAAAATAAAATAGCGTTCTTGATGTGAAAATACAGTTTTACCTGAAAGTCACAGGAGAAATTTTTCCCATCAGGGCATAGGCCGTAACACTTTGTAGGTGGAACAAGACTCCATCTATTAAAAGAAGTACAACTACATCTTGGTTGTAGCTGAAGCTCCTCCCACTTTTCCCAATCACAGGCACATCCTAAACAACAACAAAAAAAGGGGAGTTGAAGAGTTTAGTTTATAAGCAAATCTAAAAGTGATTTTCAACTCATCATTATTATTACAAGCCGATACAGTTTTACATTTAAACTTCAGCACAACAAAACCTAAAACATGCAGGACATCTAGATCCTACAAATTCCACCCCCCCACCCCAAAAAAAAAATAATTAGAAAAACAGCTCTCATCTGACTGAACTTTCCAGGGTGTTCAGCCTGCCGGTGAGATATTTTCTTTTCTGAACACTGATGCATGGCAATGAAATGCCAGAATATGAAGGATGTCTACTTAACCTGATACATTATACGTACTTCAGATACATTTTGCTTTCAGATAGTTAATACTCCTGTATACCATGTGAATATAGGCAAAAAGGCAACGAATATTTAAGATTTGTTCTTCAAGTCTATTTAAAATTTTAAATGCACCTAGACAGAAATATGATTTGATCCAAAAGTCCTGAAAGAAACTCAGGCTTTCTGGGTCATTTGTCAACTCATGCCTACATTAAATAATTTCTCTGAAAAATTTATCTTTTTTACCTCCCCCCCAATCCCTTGCAAACATAAGATGAAATGCATTTCAGGGTAATTTCAAAGAAATGGGAAGAATGAAAAGTAAAAATTAAGATTAACCTTAGTTGCACATTCTGTTCACAAGTCAAAGAGAAAACATAGATCAGTCTTAGTGAATTCAAATTACCATGAAAAATATCCAGGCTGGAATAAGCATAACCACTGCAGCAGCACTTGTGTAAAACTGAAGCTCTGGGGCTCTACAAAGGAGAAAAAACCCACAATGATTAAAATGATTAAAAGCTTCCTCTTTCTTAGAGCTGAAGAAAGCTGCATCATTATTGTTCTTACAGATATCAAAAAGCAATAAAAGCCATCTACCAAGCTTTGGGGACAACAAATTCAGCAATCTCTTGCAAAGACAGTGGTTTGCTCTTTGTGCTAGCCAAGATGGTCTTGAAAACTTGTGCCTTTTATCTTCAGTCTAAAACTAGCATTTCATCTTGTGCTAAAATACAGACATATATAGAGGTATATTTTACCACACGATTTTACTCCTGGAGAGCAAATTCTGAAGTTCGTTTCTGCATGCCTAATAACGTTAAGGGATGTTTTATGATTGCAGAATCAGGACTTATATCTGAATGTGCTGAAAGCTTTAGCTGATTATGAGACCCTGACCTACCGCAGTGGGATCTGAGCATAGAGGAGTTTTCTTTCCCTGGTAAAATTATTTAGGTTAAAGCTGTCTGTAAACAGTCTGAGAAAAAAAAAAAATTAAAAATCCTGGTGCAAGATAATAATATAGTTTTGTTACGTAGCCCAAAGTTCATATATAATCAAGCCTGAGATATTTTTAATACTTACGAAAATCTGTATTTATCTCCACTGAGCAGTTTTTTGGAAAAGACATTTTGCAAACTGGAAAAAAAAAAACAACAAAAAACACACACTACCATTTATCTGTATTTTAGTTACGACAAAGTGTATCAATCCATGAGAAAGACAGTTGTTTCCCTTAGATGGCTAGATATGTTTGCTCCACATTTCACATTCTACGCACTATGCAACTACAGAAAGGAGTTTGGTCTAACTCCTTTAGACTAAAGGAGTTGTACTATTTTTTAATCTCACGAATGCTAGCAGGTATGACAGAGAAACTGTGTCTTCTGTTAAAAATAAATTTTAAATACCAGTATACAAAACCAAATACAGGCAACATTTTTCTTCAATCTACCAATAAACAAAATTCCTTTATTCCATATATGCAACTATCATTATCCCTTACCAGTCCATGATATTAGTAGATAAAGCTGCCGAGAAACCTAGAATGTTGAAACTGATTTCAGTAGCTGTACATAGAGCTAGCCCACCCATAACCGGAATGAGAGACAGATTAACCAGCAATCCTGCAAACAAAAAGAAAAATTTAAGTCTAAGTTTAATTACCGTACTTCCGATTACATGTATCGGATAATACACTTTTTGAAAGTTTAAATTCCACCTTAACTTCTTTAATTGAAAGAAAGAGCAACTTACTTTACTGGATTTTAAAGTAAAGAGGTTCTAAAGTGAGATCTCAGACAATAGCACGGTGCTCTTGAAAACAAGAAGACACATACCCACTGATAAAAGTATCTCCCTTGGAGAAAGAAAATGAACTGATGATTGTCTTCGTTTCATCTTTTTCACCAAATGACAAAAGAAAATTATACTCTCCCTGTTTGTTCTGTGATTGAATCACTTTTCTTCCTCTGGCTTATTTCAGCCTTTTGCCATTTTGCATCACAAAGCAATCTATGCATGGCTTCTATATTGCTCCTATGACTTATACCTGGTAACAAACAAAATCTCTCCAAGCAACTAGCATGCAACTGCAAGTGGGATTGCAAAAAAAAAAAAAAAAAAATTATATCGTGGGCTGGAAGAAAATATATTGTGGCAAGCCAGTTGTTTGGCTTCGGGGTTTGTTGTGGGTTTTTTATTGTTGTTTTTGTTTTTTAATCACAGAGTGAATCACATTTCAACAGTGAAGTACTTACCAGTGTATTCTCCTAATATCATCCGAGACATGATAACAGTAAAAATAGGTGCAGAGCTTTTAACAGTTTCTGCAAATGAAACTGCCACATTTTTCAAGCTGACAAGACCCAAGACTACTGTTGCAAATCTGTAACAGAAGAACACATGAAACTAAGCAGAAAATGAAAGAATGATTTAAGATCTACTCTTAGACATCTAGCATGAAAAAGAATTGCATTAATTGCATTATAATTTCTCTAGGTTTATAAATTTGAGCTGCAGGAACTAAGAATATGGACAGGTGTAGCTGTCATGGTAGCTTGACTGAACTGCAGTAATTGATCAGCTGCGCACATTATTCTGCCTCATGGGTGCTGTGGAGTAGTGTCAGATCTATTTCTTTCTGCTTTGGCTTAAACATTTTTATTTATTTAGCTCAAATGAAAGCACCTGTGGGCAAATATGCCATTTCTACGGACATACGGTGGACTTCCAGAAAACAAAGTTTCATTTTTAACGCACTCTAACCAAGCTTCAGATGACAGCGTTTTAAGCTAACGTTTTCAACAGGCTCAGTTGAAAAAGTTAGTACAATTCTGCTCATAAACAGTAATTCACCAAGGAAGTGTTATCATTTGCAGTTATCCATCTTCAGTGTAAATTAGGTATGCTATATATTTACCATACTTTAAACCATGACATTAAACAACAGGGCAGCAGTTATTATAATAAAGCTACTCTGAATTAATTTGAATCCTTTTGCAGTGTAGAGGAAACCAAATCATACATTCTTATTCTCTCCTAGACCACAAACTGATACTATCCCAGTACACAACAAATATTGACTTTTAAAAAGATAAATATTAATAGCCTGTATCACTTTTGAGGCAAATTGCTGGAAAAGGCGAGGGAAAAAAGCAATGTCATAATAAATACTAGCACACTAAACAAACATCAGTCTCAAAAGAGAATAGGAAGAAAGTAAATGGAGAGACAAGTGTGTTCTGAAAGAAGCTAAATGTGATGGGAAGCTGAGCTAGCAAAAAACCTGACATCTGGAAAAAGGAACATGGCATTTAGCAGTAGGAACTAAAAATAAAATTATCCTGTAATTTTTTTTGGGGAGGGGAAGAGTGTGAATACTCCAAATGCCTTCCAATCAAGAATGAAAAGGAATAGAGACATGAAAATACAGCTTCTGTTCTGAAGAACAAAGTGACCAGATAGATCTCTAGGAAATATTTAACCATTTACCTCATTAATCCAACAAATAGCATTATCATGATGAAATTGGGTGGATAAGAGATGCGTGTTTTGTGTTGATACAAGCAGCATGGAACAAACATTTTTATACAGCCAATGAAGGTGGTTGAAAGCATTTGAACAGCACCTAAAGAAAGATGAGAGGGAAAAAAAATAAAATCAGAAGATGATGGAAACATGGCGAATCAAGCAACATAAGAAAATTTCTTAGACAAACTTGCGTAATACTTTTAGCAGCCAAGAAACATGGCAATTACTGTCTAGATTTTATGACCTCTCACAAAAGCCCTTTACCCCTACACCTACCAGCAAGGCAGCAGAATAAAACAAAGGTGGCATACACCTACAAAATCCAGTTCACAGATTAAATGCCCTTTGTTTCCTCCTTAAAAAAAGAACAAACAGCCCATTGGATAATAGAGGTCACACAAAGGCAACTTTTGCACTTCTACAGACAAACAAGTTAATCTTAACAGCTCTGGAGACTATCAACAACTGACTCAACTTTTTTTTTTTTTTTTAAATGCACACCACAGAAATAAAAAAAATTACATTTTCCTTTCCAGCTCTTAGTTCTCAAACACTATCTTTCAACAAGTGGAGGAAAGGACAGTGTCAGAAGCCCCATCAATTCATGAGTTCCCAGCCCCGAGATCCACCCCCACATCTCCTAACGAGGTCTTTTCCACTTCAGTTGAACAATTTTGTTCCTCAGCTTTATCTAGGAGGATCTGGTATTGTCAAATATCTTACTGGAATTAAAGAAAGGTATGGTTACCTAGCATGCTGGGCTCTCCTTCCAATAATGAAAGAATGTATTTGTTAAGAAAAAGAGTGCAAAAGCTGAAGAAAAACCACAAAGTGAGGTAGATGAGAGCATGAGAATTCCAGATGCCCAAGTCCGACTCAATGACTGTAGTCTCCGTGATAGTTATTTTCAAAACGTTCTCCTCCGGTACACTATCACTCCTAGCAATTACAAATTTTTCACTCCTATTAGCAAAGAGCGAACCAAAATGAAATAGTGATTTTCCCTTTGGCTTTTCTTCAAGGGGAGGAGGATTAGGTTCCTCCGGTGTCTGAGCGCTTGCCACAGTTGACATGCTGACATTAAAAACTACTATTTGTCTTTAATACAAACCAACATTGACTTAGCACAGAACAGCACTTCGATGGAACAAAAATATCATGTGATTAGTCTTTCATCTCCCATGGCCTGAAAAAGTGTACTTGGTCCTCCAAATAACATCTTGCATAAAAATAAACTTCACGTTCTTCTTCATGTGGTCTACTCCATTTTTTCTACCTAAAAATGAAAGAAAAAAAGAAGGAAAAAGCATGTAGCTCTGAATGTAATGACATTTTAAATCCCTAATGCAGCAAAGATACCACATTTCACCTGCAGTTTTATGAAAGATAAAAAGACTTCCATATCTTGTCTTTCAGACTGGATTTTGCACTCCTAATATCATGATACCAAGGACCAAGCACTAAGAACTTAGATAAGGGAGATTTTTTTAATTCTAAACCAGCATGCACATGCCCCAAAGACTCATGTGGTTTTAAGTTCCTTCTCTTCTAAAGCATGCCAGCACAGCCTTTTCCATTTTAATTAACTCCTCTTCAAGATTCTACAGTTTCTTTGATCTCAGACTAAGGTCTTCTTATAACAACTCAACAGAAAAATCTTCATAACCCAGAAAAATCTGGGCAGGAGCCTGTACCCTTAGTACTAATTAACCTGTTATCATCTCAAGTCAAAATGAACAATCAACAATCAAGGACTATAACTTCCAGTAATCATCAGCACAGTTATCCTACTAACTATAAGATCTAAGTGAACAAAGTAGGAAAACATGTCCAAGAGCTTTCCAAATAGACTTGTTCTCTATTTAATTACTTGTAAACAACCCAACATTACTTAGTTTGCCAGTGCAGTACTGTTAATAGCTTGCAATTCAATATCAGTACTTCCAATAATTCTTAAAGTCTTTTTAAGAGATCTGATAGAAAAATTCATTAAATCATTTGCAACTAGAGCTTTCTCCTTTTACAAATCACATGAAATGTGGCGAGTTACAGTGGAAGAGTACAGAGAATAACAAAACCACACCTTTCTTCTTCTCAAGTCATGTAATGTCAGTTAGTATCATAATGCTAACAGAGTCAAAGTCTGTATTAAGAAAGAAAGAAATTGCACCTAAGCAGCTTATCTGCAACACTAAAACACACTATCAGATTTATTGCTATTTTGCCGTCTGCGTTTTATGAGCAAAAAAAAATAAATAGGATTAATCAGATGAGAATGAAACGATGGACAAGACCTCTTTTGCTCCTCAAGGAACAAACAATAGGTGAAATTAAATTTACTTTTCTCGAGAAGCACATTTGCTGGATAGACAAGAAGGTGGACCTTATACAGTTAAAAAGTAATTCTTGGCGGGGAAGTTAATCACTAGACATCTTAGAAAAGCTGTCTGAAATGAGATCATAGTACTACAGTGCATCAAACAATGGCAGCACAGGAAGTAATCAATGGCAAACAAAAATACAAGAGTTGTAACAAGAGCTGCTGCATCTGCCCTGATTTTGTTAGCATGTGAACAGGGGAATAGGACACATCGTTTTCTGCATGCTTTTTAAATGTCCAATGCAGCATCTCAAAATAAATCATAAGGAGGTACTAAAGAGTTAAATATATCATGTCAGTTCCAATAGCCTCAATAGCAGCTACTTTACACTGAAATTTTCCATTCCTTGTGTTCTCTTATTTCTGTTATTACAGCCATGCACAGAAAGTTTCCATCCCTATCCTTTATCTCTTTCCATTTTACCAGGAAATCACGCGAGCAGCACACCGAGGTACGAGACCCTCTGACACACTCGCATTAAACCACATACTTGTGTTAACTCAGTTTAAGACAAAGCTTTGAAGGAAGATACGCATTCTTTAAGAGAAATTGTTAAGAAAAATGGATTCTTGACTCCTCCTCCTTTTTCAGGTCTTAAAAAAATACCCGTCTACATTCAAGATGGTTTGTTAATACTTTTTCTGTTTATACTAGTCAATTAAAACCAAAAGCAATTAAGCACAACAAAACTCCCACCCTCAGCAGCACTGCGATATCATATTTGTTATCACTGATTCCACACATGGCAGGAAGCCAAACAGCAAACAAGGACAAAAGTACTCCCCTAAGTTACTGACCTGCTGTCTTAAATCAACAGGAAAGTCTTAAATGGGCTGAAAGAGTTCTCCATCTGGAACTAATTCAGTCTTCCTCCCTTAGGACCAACCAGCAGCTGATGTTTACCAATAGATGAAAACGTGGCAGTGGTTGGTAGACTGTTTCTCTTGGATTACACACAAACATTCAATCTTCCAGCTCAAAAGAACAAACAGCATGCAGTGCATTTTACACTCTTCCTTGTATCTTCTCCAACTTTTAACTACATCAACAATAAAAACATTGTATTAAAGGTGGAAAAAATACAGAGTATAAGCTTTGAGAGTCTCAAACAAATTCTGACTTGCAAGAAGTAGCTAATTACCAATTCAATGACTTCACAATTTCTTAAGCTTGAAGATGTCACATTCATAAGACTACCTGCATTCAAACTCCTTTTCCCTTTCTACTCAGAACAATTCTAACTTTAATCAGAAGTACATTCATTGTAATTTAAAACAGGAGCAGAGAAAAACCTTTTCTCAGAGGACTTTTAAGAGAGAAGAAAATAAATGAAGACTTCGTCTGCTTGCGCATCTAGTTTTAATAAAAAAATATTACTCTCCCCTCAGCTTTTAACAGTCATACTTGTTTCCATTACTGAATTGCTTATGCTATTTTCTATTGTGTGCAAGCAGCCTCCATGGAAATAAACATCGTTTTGCTGCCAGGCAGCCTGCATGAATATATAGATATAGAAATGACAGCTGTCTGTACAGTGCTTTTGTGAAAATGGTGTCACAGCTTAACGAACAGTTTGAATTAGCACCAGCTCACAGCTTCCGAAATAAATCACTCTCCCCTTGCTCACTCCAGCTACCACAGATGTTTTTTTCTGGACATGCAATAGATCAAACCAGGGAAACTGCTCCTCCCTTGAAATTTTAAGGCTGCAAAAATAAAATGCAGGAGCAATACAAGTTAACTGGAACACACACCCCACATTTTTGCCTTGTTTCATAAGAAATGTTTTCCAAAGAAACTATAACATTCCACACTGAAGGCAAATGAATAGAAGAGAGAAGAAACCAAGAAATTGACCTCATATAAGTTTTACAGCAGTACAATTTTCTAACACAATTTAAAAGGGAGCAAAATCCTTTTTCCTTCTTTGATGAACCGCAGGTCTGTGTCACATCCCCCTTCCTCCAGAACTGCAGAGATGTGAAGCAGCTGGTGAAAATCCAGTTGCAAGCCCTCAGCAACCTTCTAGCAGGGCCCTGACATGTTCCCCACACCTGCCCTTCACTGAGGTTTTCTGCAACAGAGCTACAGATTTGGGTAAGGGCGGCCAGCTGAGCTGTCTTCACCCACCACCACCTAGTCATCTTTAAAAGTAAGCATAAAGTGAGAACATTAAGAGTTCTTTCAGAGTCATATTTGATTAAAAAAAAAAAAAAGCAAGAGATAAAGCCAACTCTGATATTAAATTGTTTCAATGAGATTATCACTGACAGATGTCAAAAATCCTCATAATAGCATTTACTTAAACTTTCTTTTCATAAGGAACTGCGGTTTTAACCCTAATTTTTAAGAAATTGTCAAAAATAAAAAAGCCAACAATATAGCCAGAGTCTTTCCTTAGAACTGAAAGGATGAAATTATTTAAAGATAGCACTACAGCAACAATAGACAAAGCAGTCACATGAAAGAGGAAATGTAGTGCCTTTTAAAAATTACACATACTATACCAAGTTTTATCTTTAAAATAAAGCACAGCATTTCCAGCACCACAGATTCTGTGATTTTTAACTATCTATTGCGACCCTGGTTATGTGCAGAGTCCTTCATGATTCTTCCACAGAGCACACTAGATAATTTTTTATGATTGAAATACATTCATTGGCAAGCATCTGTCAGGTACTCCAACAAACTTAATACAAAATTCTTCTGTGATGCAGCTCACCTCAAAACTGATACCCTTTGGTCAGAAGCTCTAGTTATTTCTTAAATAGCCATGCAGATTCTGACAATTGCCACTACATGTATGACACCAACAGCTTTCTATTGCATTCATTTGTCTAAGGTTGGATGTGCCCTGGATTTTGGAATGACCACCATCGAACAGCAAAGACAAAACGCCACTGCCACAGTTTTTCTGACCGCTTGCTAGTACCTATACATGAAGGCAGATACTTTCTTTTGACAATATCCACAAAGAACTCTACATATAGTCAGCTTTATACCTCGCACACAAAAAAATAAAAGCTCAAAAGTACTGCAAGTGCTAGAGAAGCTAAGGCTAACCTGACGGTGAAAAAACAGAGGTTTGGTGTGCGTATCTCTTGATCTACCATTACGCAACATGGGTCACCTGAACATCACTTCCAACACAACGAACACACAGAATTCAGCACCCCAAGTAAACTGTAAATATTAACAGTTTCACTAAATGAGAGCAATCGAGATGTTTATAAGCACACACCGTAAATACAATTGCAAAACTATTAACATCTCCCATACAGAGCAGGTACCAAAAGACTGAAATAGCTTAGTACTTTCTTGCACTTCAGCTGTATTTCTAGGCACCCAGTCCTAGAATCTTCCCTCCTTGGGGATCAGGTACGAGGCAGGCAGATCCCGCACGTGTTTCCACATGCTCCGCAGCACCTCGGAGCTGCCCGAGCATCCCAAACCCCGGAGAAGCGCAGGAGCACCCCGCATTCCGAGCTGCCTTCCCCATCGAGAGCCCAGTGCTGGCCCACGTCCCTTCTGCGCCGGCTTTCCGGCTCAAGGACATGTCAGAGAGCGCAGCCAGGCACAGCAGGGTTTGGCACAGGCATCTCCCTCCTCGGGGCACTCCGCAGCTCAGCCGGCACTCCGCGCTGAGCGCTTGCAAAGCTTTGCATCGTCCTCTACATCCGCGCCAGCACAGCCCGGCCGCCGATCTTCCCTCCCGCCGGCGGGACCCCGAGAACCGCTCAGCGCACCACGGCCGGCACCTGGAAGCTCCCGAAGTCAAACCGGCCTTCGGCCGCGCTCCCCCCACCCCCCCGCTCACCT
>VXBL01010366.1:587018-683975 GCA_013400195.1 Aramus guarauna
GGGGGTGGCTTCAATAAATCCGTGTTTTCAAATAGCGAATGTGTGACGCGTCAATAACTCCTGCCTGTGCGCAAGTCACGAGTAACGCGACGTGTGAAAGCAGAGCGATCCAGAGCGGAGCTGCAGCCCAGCCCTGCCTCCAGGTGACTCCCCAGCTCCATGGATGGAGCCGCTTTCCCTCCCTGCCAGCATCACGGCACACTAAAGGGATTTTTTTTTTTTTTTTGCTAGCGTGGTGCAGTTTATCTGCCCCCGTGATCTGGGATGAATGGAAAAAAAACGTCTCCCGAATCCTTTGCACGTTGCTCGGAAGCGTGAACCTTTCTTTGCAGTTTTCTAAAACTAAAAATCTTGATGCGGGGTACTGGGAAAAAGTTACTTGCTGGACATTGCGATGTTTTGGTAGGTGTATGTGTGGGCATTGGCCATCTCGATTTCAGGAGATGAAATTATAACACCGTGGCCCTCGTGAGGCACTGAGAAAAGCAGAAGGCCGTCTGTAGCTATAAACCAGAAAAATCCAGGCTGAGATTAATTACGAAATAAATGTTAGAGTTCTCCCTTCCTCAGCAGTTTCGGAGTTTCAGTTCAGTTGTAAAGAGCTTCTCTTCCTTTTTGCAAGGAAAACCCTGCGCTTGCATCATTTAGCTGTCCTGCTTTAATGTGTTTCTTAGGAAGAGTAACTAGTTTATACGGCATTCTGCATTTAAAAATTTTCTTCCTTTGCAGATAAAACCTTGTTCAGAGCTATCATTTCCTGTGAAGATCTACTTCTGTGTCACTATTTTGTCTCTGCTAAGTGTAATAGGGCTAACCATAGAGACACTCGTCCGACAAACTGAGGAAGATTTCACCATTTCTCTTATTCAGTTAATTGGAGTTGGTAAGAAACATACTGTTTGTATTTTAAAACAAAAAAATTTTTTCCCAAGGTAGTAAGCAGCAACTGAAGTTTCTTATTTCACTCTATTTGGCCTGATACAGTACACACAGAATCTTCTGCTAGTTTAGCGCTAACAAGCTAGATGCTTTTGCCCTTGTTGCTTTCCTTTAGGGTGGCATCCAAAACACATTCATGTGTGAATAGTGTGAAAAAAAGATGGAGGTTTTAGGAAGCGTTCTCTAATTGCCTTTCTTACTGGTGTTTCATTACGCAGATGTGGCCATGATTTTGCTTTCAGACAGCTCACACTTTATGTAAGATATGCTGAATGTTCAGCTATGCCAGAAAGAGCTTACAGTTTCCCATTTTAATGTCTGTGCGTAATGTGCTGGGGAGTTCAGAGGTGTCCGTGCTCCAGGCTTGTCACAGAACGTACATCTCCTGACATGAGCCACGCTTACACCTGAGCTGTAGTTGGTTTCATGGCACCTTCTTACATTGCAAGAAACCATACATACACAGTTTGATCTGAAACAAGAAAATATTGTCATCTCCCTGTGTTAAGTTCCTGTGAGGATGTTGCTTCACCTGAAGTATTTTAATAAAATAAAATGAAATAAAATTAAATAAAATGAAATAAAGACCTAATTTTTTTTTTAAAGCTCTCTGCTTTGTCTAACAGGTTTTGTCCTACTGGAAGCAAAATCCAAACTTCCTTGGATATTTCCAAGTAGAGCTTCAGTAGAAACTTAGGTTCATATTCTTGGGTCCATTTGTATTAAATAGAAATGAAACTTAACATGGAAAATAAATACAACTATTTTTGGACATCCTCTGCAGTGGCTTTAGCAGGCCTTGGCTGTTGGCTCGCTGGCCAAAACAGCGTTAGTAAAGAATAGAGTTTTTGTGGGTGTAAAACCTTGTGTACGAAAAAGACACGCTAATCATAAGCAGTTGTTGCTTTCCAGCTTTCATCCAGAGGGAACAAAGACAATAGATTTGTTCCAGATTCTATAATTAGACACATAGAAACAATACTTTTATTCCAAAACTCTGGTTTGATTAGCAGCTTTTCACGCAGGACTCATCCTACTAACAAAAATTGCAATGTTAGATCAGACCATTGGTGCCTCCAATCTGTCACACTGTTTTTGTTAGCAACCACTGTTTTGTGCTTCAGAGAAAAATGAAGAACCTTCATAATAAACCAAATGAATCACATGATGTTATAAATGGGGAAGTTGAAAGCGTGCTCGTTAATCTATTCCCCACCATCTTCTGTTGATACTAATTAGTATTCTGTGCTGCAACAACGCACATGGGAAGAAGTGCACGTCTCTCACAAACCTCTGGTTTAAATCGGGAAAACGAGTGTATTTATAACACATTACTTCATATTTCAAAGTTTTAACGTAAACAAAAGTAGTTGTTTCAACATATTAGTCAGTAAAGAAAACATAATTCAAGGAACATGTTAAAACTATGGCTTACCTTGATACTTTAAGATGTGTAAGCCAACCTCCACAACATGCCAAAACCATATGTTTTCTGTAGGACAGACAAAGACTGACAGAACTGATAATAGTTCTTTAAAAAAAAAATAGATGCTCTGGCTGTAACAATCTCTTAGATTCACCACTAGAGATATTTACTGTAAAGAGAGTTTGGGATTTAATTTGTTGAAAAACGTTGACTTACCAAAACCAAGGGAAAGTCCTTTATTGCAGAAATGTGCATAGCTTTCTCTGCAAAAATCTTAACACTCAGAAAACAATTTGCTTTCAAATCATTTGTACAGATGACTTCTGATTTAGCACCTGAATCTGCAAAACAAGGAAATACTGTCTTAAATCTTTCAAGTTTTCCTGAGGTCATAAGCATAGAACAAATTTGCATTATTTGCTTTGTGGTTTGACAATCATTTTCAGTTTTCTCAATCACCGTTAATAAAAGTGAAAAAGGAAGTTCATTCACTAGAAGGTTTGTTTACGGAAACTGAAGTTATTATATTACTTTGAAAACTTTTATGACACTTTGTCCCCATGTCCATAGCAAAACTAGAGTATTTGATGTGTGGAATCCAGGAAGCAGCCCTCTGGAAAAAGAAATCTATTGTTCCTTTGCGTGTGGTAAGAATTAACTAGTGTTTGCAGGAGCATCCTATGCAAGATCCAAGCACTGATTCCTGTTTTCATGAAAGGAAAACCTTTTCCTTATTTAAGCTTTGTGAAAATAGGTGTGTAGAGTTCAACAGTGACAGCTGACTATGGTGTTAAGAGTCATGGGTTTTGATTTATTTTATAAAAACATAACTCAGAACTTTCCCAAATCACTTTTTTTCCCAGACTACAGTTTGCAGGGTGGGGCGTTTCAGACTTTCCACAACAAAAGCAAACTGTTAGGAATCCAGTCTGCCAAAGTTCAGTGCAACCCAGGAGCCATTTGTAGTGGTCAGAACCACAAAAACAATAGAGTTATGTGTATGAGTAGTAAATTCCTTGTTAGTCACCTGAATCACTCTCACTGGGAAGATTATGTAATTTCAGTTCTTTAATTCAAATGGTCTTGCTTCATTTAATTCAAACACACTATTCAACATAATGTTCAATGTAGTATTAATAGCGTAACATACCACAGCTGTCACTTAGTTTGGATAGCCAGTATGTTGCCATTTTCAAAGTGTTGCTTCGCAAGTAATTTAAAAATCTAACAAATTATTTCAGTTCTTGCATGCTAACCACAGGGAGAGTAGTCATTTTAAGTATCTGATTCAGGCTCCTTGGCAAGAATAAAGATACGCTCTTGACTGAGGAGCCTGTTACACTCTCGATACTTCCATTTTGTCATCTGGATTGAGTGTAGTGAAAAACTGCACCGTGTGCAACGTGTTCACCTGGTAACTGACCTTTCCTTCTCCTCCTCAGTGTTCTGTGTGTACTATGTGACTAGAGGAATCCTGCAGGAGAATCGCCAGGAGCTCATCGTCTTTGTTCTTTCCATCTTGCTAGTGATGTTTCGTTCCGTTGTCAACTTCACAGTTCTCTCTGCTGAGCAAAAGCCAAAACTCCTGGTTAGTCGCCTGGATTTTAATTAACTTTTCTTTCTTCCACATCTTGGATTTGAAAATCTTAGAAAGGCAAGATATCTGTGATAAAGGCACTGATAACAGAAAAATTAGGCTGAATTATTCCTGCCACTGAATAACAAAGTGTGCACCCCTACAATTGCAAAGCTGTTTCTCGGAGCTATTCTATGAGTTTCTTTATGGCAGTATCTGGAAGTAACATAAATATCAAAGAATTTTGCTCACACGGGATTACCACAGAAGATATCCTTCACTTCACCTACTCTGCTTCAGATTTCTGTCCATAGAACGACGGGTGTAAAGTCACAAAAATCTAACCTGCTACCAGAACTGGAATCTCAAGTCTCTATGCCAAGACCTAGCCATTAGCCCCACTGCTCCACAAACGCAGCAATGTGTTTTTAAGAGAGTTACGGTAACCTGCTGCAAGGAAACAAAAGGATAAATGGTGCAAGGCGAGGTACTGCCATTCCAGATTGTCTTGTTTGCATTTCGTAACAATAAAATGCAATAGAAATACTGTATTCTACGTGTTAACTGAGATTTGTAGTTAAACTTCCTCTTGCTGTGCTTCTCAGAAGTCTTTCCCTATTGTGGTCACACACATGCAAGAAGGAGGCTGTGAAGACAGCCAAAAATTATTCTTTGATAGAAGAGATGGCAACTAAGCTAGGAAGATGCAGCAAAGCAGAATTTGCCTATTCAATTTACGTATCAATTGTACATTTAGTTATACTTATCTACAGCAAACTCGGTTGTTAGAGTCAGTAAGGAACAGGCATCAGAGATGCAAATTACATTAAGGTGTGCATCCCAGTCTTCTGTTCTTCTATTAAACAAGAAGCTCCAAGTAAAGCCTTGTGTGGAAGATGTACTATTAAGGACTTTTTTTTGCTATTGTAAAAATAACTTGGGTTACTGTAACTCCTGCTTCCTGAGAATAAGGCATACTAGTATAAATATTCTCATACCAATGTAATTACAAAGAATGTTCTGCTGCTTCAGCCATCTTTAAAGGAGTAGACTTTTAGTGTGAATGCCAGCAAAGTTGTAGATACAGCCCAGACAAAACCAATGTTTCCCAAAACGTAAGAAGTACAGCATTCAGAATAACCCACTGTCCCCACTGATTTCAGTGGGGAAGATTCTTACCAGCTGGTTTATGCCATACAGGAAGCTTAGAGCCAGGCTCAGTCAAAGAAAGTTGTTTCTTTAAACTATTATAAAGCCTCAAAGAAAACCTTGCTAAAAGCCATTGCGATATTACAGGGAGTGCAAAGGCTATGTTTCTTTTAACAGCTGTAGCACTACTACAATGAAGGTAATGTAAACCAAAATAGCCAGTGTGAGTTTACAGCTATTACCAAGTGGTTGAACAAATGACCAAAATTATGGCCTGACTGTTTGCACTTAACAGTGTGGCAAGCCATCATCTTTAATTGTTGTCTATTTAAAATGCTTTTACTAGGCAGCCTGGTTCTCCTTACTCCTTTGTCCTTTTCTTTCCAGTTAGAAGATTTAAGGTTAAAGACTGTCCCTGTTTCAGCACGTCCAGTCACATCCTTCTTTCTCTTTCCCATCAGGCCCGCTTCATTCTGATCCTCCTGGTTGGCTCCTTTGATGTGATCTGTGCCATCATCCTCATTCAGAGTCAAAGCATGATGGCCTTTCGAGTGGGTGGTGCTCTAGAAAGCCTGCAGTCACAATACTTCATGCTGAACCTCTGTTTTTCCATGTTGACCTTTGATCTTCAGGCACAGGTACAGAACTGTCTCCCCCGGGTTCGCTTTTTTCATGAATCAACATATGTTTTATCATTGTCCTGTCCAAAAGGAAAACTGGCTCTTATTTTTGGGAGTTATGTCCATAAAAACAATTGCATCCAGAAGCTCCAACCCAACATGGCCTCCTAAAATAAGAAAGGCAATCACTGCACAACACCTCAGCCTGCAGCCTCTTCCTTTCCAGCCATCCTAGCTGTCTCCTGCATTTGAGAAAATGGCACTGGGACGGGGCAGGAGAGTCTGACCTAGCAGGGCAATCAGGGTGAGAGAGCAACCTGAATTTACGCATAAGTGAACCCAAGATCTGTTTAGAAAGAGTTTACACTTCTGTACACTACCGTTCATTTGTACTTTACTACTGTATTACCCTGTATTACCTCATGCTTTACCTGGAGCGCATCTTACTGCCTGCCTTTGCTGTTAATATGGCATACAGGGAAGTACGTCTGTCCTTGTGTCCTGGTTCGTACCACCTGCCAGCTTTTGAGGAAACATTTTAGCCTTTAGGCCTGTGCCCAACTTACTGTTGCTGGGAGTTTGTGTCAAATATTTTTTGGTGGGCTGGATGGATGGTCTCAAACTAATAATTTTACCAATCTTTGCCTCTTCTCTTTCAGCTCTGCTTGTGTGTTCTGCTGATAAGTCTGCATGAGATCACTCTTCTACATAACATCATCTCAGCAACAGGGGTTCTTTGGGCCTGCCTGAAGGTGACCATCAGCATCATTGCAGTAAGTGTTACACTAACAGCAACACTAGCAAGGACAGTCAATTTCTGAGAGTCACCCTCAGCAGGTATCGCAGGCTGGGAAGTCACAGCCATCCCATTCTTCAGAATAGTGCTTAGCGGAAGGGAGCCCGAATGGATCCCAGCAGAAAACGAGCAAAACCAATAATGAAGTCAGGTTTCTTATAAATCTATCTCTGTCACTTGAGCATACAGGATAAAACAATGTCACACCATCATTAGTCCTTTCTGAGGGACAACGTTTTATTCTCAGTCCTCGATCACCTACTTTAATGAAACCTGTAGGTCCTGCCTCTGACAAGGTTAGGTGAAACTGGCAGCTGTCTTCCAAATTTTTTTGAAGATGGATATACAGACACAATGAGACCACACAGGCCTTATATCCTTAGGAAACCACACCAAAAAGATGAGTGGTCCTTTACCGGGGCAGCTTCTTTAAAGGTGAGTGACAGTTGTCAGGTAAATGTAAGGATTTGTGAACTTAAAATCTAGCTTTTCATGTCAGTCAGACTGAACTTGCTCTGAAATCTTGAGAGCTCAGATTGCAGAATCAGGGCCAAAGTACATCAGATATGCTAGTCTTTTATTACCAGGAAAGAGGTTAGGGGTTTTTGGGTTTGTTTTTTTAGGCTCCTTGGGTGTTTGCTTTAGCCATTCAGACAAATTCCTGACAGCTGAAATACAGCTTTCCGAGCATTGTGATTGCTTTCCTTGCTAAACACGGAGCTAGCACCAAGCACTGTGCTTTTAAAATGCTTCAGTAACTTTATGTGAATAGTTGCTAAGAATCATTTTTCTCCTGGAATTTAGAGCGTCATGGTCACTAACAGCTATCCAGCAGGGAAAAACGGAGACAGGACTAACTGAGAGTGTGACACTTAGGAAACAGGTAGGGCCATTACAGCTTGGTTTCCTCCTCGGAGTTCCTTACAGACCTTTGTGTGGCACTGGATCTTTACTTCCAGTTAAATTGTATCAGGTCTGGAAAGCAGGGAGCAATCAGAACCATGTCTGTTTTGGTACTAGGATTAAAAGTGTAAACCTTTCAGTTACATTTCCCCCACCATCAGTAACAGTTGATCTGACCACTTGCCATTCACAGATTAGGAGTTCTCTGCTTCTCCTTGATTTGCCTGTAGGCATTAAAAGAGGTGCGGTTTCTTTTAAGAAAAGAAAGAGGCGCTTCAGTTAGATGGTCTCATGTCTTAACCTACATGAAATTCCTTATGCCTTCATCAATAGCACATGTGTTTCTTAATAGTTCAACTAGTAACAGTAAATGTCCTCGGGATAAGTACATATTCTTGCCCTTTGCTCAGGACTGTCTGTGTTAGAACTACATGAAAGCTACTTTTTACCCAGTCTAGCTACATCACTGACTTCTCTACTGGAAGAAGTTAACAGCTTCTTGTCTAACTAAGAAATAGCAAATGTAAAATTAATGGAAAAAATTAGTGCTGTATTTCAGTAACCAGAGAAGGTGGATACATTTCATGAGAGGCTGGTAGCTTTGTATCCAAGGTAAAAATGATTCTGTCTTAGGCTAGAGCATGTTGACAGAGAGGTCACAATAGGAACTCCTTTTCCTTACCCTGTTCAGACAAGTTTTTCACAATCAGCTTCTTGCAGATGATGCAGCAGTAGAGAAACATGTATCACCGTGTTCTTTGGTGCTCTCAGAAACTGCACCTGCTACGGGGTTGTTAAGTAAGAAGGGTATGGGGACATAGATAATCCACAAGAAAGTATAAGCATAATAGAAGGGAAAACTTGGAAACGCCTCATACGCAGTTCTTTATGGTACCTGAAAGCACAGCTAAACCTCATGCTCCCTTATTTCTGGGTTGATACACATGCCACTTCACAAGGAGATTATTAATTATTTTTCTTCTATTTATATACACAGTGTCTCATTTACTTTAGTGGGTTTATTTTCCCACCTCCATTATTTATTTTCTCTCTTTTCTCCCATTAATTACTAATTCTCTCTTTCCCCCTCCTCTTGTTTCTCAGCCTTTGTTTGCCTTTCCCTTTCAGTCTTATCCTAAGAGGAGCACTATGCAGTACCACAGAAAATGGGCACAATAGCAGAGGTGGCAGAGAACAGACAAACTCCCTGGGGGAGGGACAATTCCCTTAATGCTTTTGTAGCGGTTCATATATTGACCATTGCAGAAGGATCAGTATTGGTTTGGGGGGGAATCTGTGGTTGATTAGATGCATCAAATCTCATCATAGCATTGGCGCAGTCACTGCTTTCATTCCCAGTGACTCAGCTGTTTTTCTTTTGTTTGCTCATACCTGCCCTTCCAGTTCAGGACTGCTGAAAGTTGCTACCTGCTGGAAAGCAATCCATCATTTCTTCTTTCCCAAGTCCCAAGGTTAATTGTGAAATAAAGCTTTTCTGACAATTGAATCCTCTTGCTTCTCCCATGGTTTAGTTCACAGTGACTTTACTTCTCTGTAGTAGAAAGAAAAGTGGAGAAAAAAGTCATAGAGAGCGCTTCCAGTCTATTAGCTGTAAAAACATTTGTTAGAGAAAAATCTGAGCGTGTCCAAAGAAAAAGTACATCAGCTTAGATGCAACTCAGAAGACTCAGCTGCTTCTCCATTTGAGCTAGCTGGAGTTGTACTGTAAGAATTAGAAGGCAGAGCTCAAGGGGATGCCAGGGTGGTTCAAATCACACACAGCTGTCAGGATGTGCCAATGAAACCACCAGTTCCGATTTCACCATCATCACTGCTGGCTCAGTTCAATGGAAAACAGAGAGCTCATTTCCTGCTAAAAAAGCATAGGTAGAGAGGGCAAGTGGAGAGCAAAGTTACAACTGAGAACTCAGCTAGACCAACGCTTGAAATGCTATTGAAAAATCAACTATGTATAGCCTTTATCGAGTATATAGCAACAAGTTATAAAGTTGTATATATCTCATCTTATTTTACAGATTTTAAAAGAACTGAAACCTCTAGTGTGGATTTTTCTGAGTCAGAATGTACCCGAAGTAGTTTATCTCATCTACCTACTTTACACGGTAATTCATCAAACTTACTTGCTCAATAATGCGGGGAAAGGCTGAAGGCGTCCTCTTCATTACTGGATCCTTGGGCCCCAAACGTGATGCCTCATTCCTGAGCGTACCCCTTCGTTGCAGCTCCTGTGAGAATCAGTGAGAGCAACAGGCACGTCCTACCTCTTCGGGATCAACTTTTCAGATGGGATCTATGTCAAACTGCTCTTGAACTGATTAGTTAGAGAGAGAGGCCCTGGAAGTCTCTGCAACTGGCAAAGTGTCCAGAATGGTTAGGGAAAGATGGAACAAAATCTTCCAGTACAAGATATGCAGCTCCTCAAAAATGCCTCCCCTCCTTCACAAGAAGTCTCAAATCGTGCCAGAGCATTTGACCATCTGCAGGGCCTCAAGTCATTATATTTTAAAGAATTTCGTTAGGCAGCACCCCCAGCTGTCAATCCTGATGTAGCCAAAACAAGAGATAGTACAAGCCCAACAAACTCCAATTAATTCTGAAAAAGCTGCTAGATTGACTCTATATAGCAACTGCTTAGTAACCCTCTGCAGTGTAAACAGGAAGACTGATAGAACTTAATAGACAAACTAACTGCACTGAAATTGGCCAGGACATCCACAACCTGCCTTGATTTGGGATACTCATCACTGGGTTTGTTAACAAATCAAAGTGGTCAGAACTGTGCTTTTTTTAATCTCATCCTGCTAATCGCTAGGCCTGCTGGGCCAGTGACTCAAACCTGCAGGAAAGGGGAAGAGAGCACAGCTAGATCTTGGTGTATTTCTCTCAGTACTGGATTTTTGCAAAGGTCTCTCATCTTAGTATTAACATGTTTGATCGTACTTTGTTCATGAGAGCAGTGATCCCTCTTCAATGCAGTAGATAGCTGCAGGATATAAATATTGTTCCTTTTAATTAAAAGTTGCCATTTTCTCTGTGTCAGACCCCTCAAAAACGCACAGGGTAGGCAATTACTAACGTCTTAAGCACGGTAATCAGGCTGGCCATGAATGAAAATGGGATCATGAATGAAAATGGGATCATGAAGCTGGCCACCAGACATGCATGACACAGTCCAGTGACAGCCAGGGAACATAACTTCATTCTATATTTTACAGTGGAAAGAGACTGAGATGTAAGATGAAATCTGGTTTCCTTATCTCCAGCTTGTTTTTTTTTTTTCAATCTGGGCACAACAGTGTTTTCCTATCACTTCAATGATGCAGAGATCAGAAGGTGTAATGCAATTTAGCTAAAGTCAGGGTGCTGCCTGGGAATTGTATCATCAGGAAAGTAAGACAGTTTAAAAGTGTCTGGGGTTTTTTTCCCCCCAATTACTATCTCATTAATTATTTCAGAAATTTAGCAGTTGATTGCATGTTATGGCTTCAGGTTTTTGTGGCACTAGGTGTTCATTGTTGTATGTCTCCATTTTCCTGCAGGTGATAAGGGAGTGGGGCAAAGGGAATTCTTATACTCTGGAAGCTGCTTTCATCACCGGCTCTTGCATTTCTGTTGCAATAAAATGCGTTTTGTTTTGGGCGCTGATTCATGTCTACCGCAGCTTTGGGCAGGGGCTGCGAGAAAGAAGTAAGTACTTAAAAAGATTAACTTCTCTGTACAGGATAGATGTAATTTTTCTTCTTTATCATGCTTTATAACCACATTATAACAACTGAGACAGAATAAAGGGACTTAGAAAACCACTAATCTTGAACTACCCAGACCTCCTTTTGCATGGACAGTGGTGTTGACTGATCTTCCTTTCTTCCCACAGTGTTTTCTTCCTATGGAAGGATTGACTCCTGAGCATCCCCCGTGTATTCTATCTGCAGCTCTTACAGAGTGAAATCATAGCTGGGGAAGTTCTGATCAAGTACTTGCATTCAGGATGTAAGGTAATGGGCCAGTTTCAGAGGTAGGGGAAGGTGCTCAGAAAGTGTCTACACATTTCTTGGTTTGTATTGTGGTAGGGAACTATAGCAGTGCAGCTGGTAACTTAGTTTAAAAAGCAAAGCGCGCTCGGGAAATTAACAGTAATCCTCTCAATTCACTGAGTTTTGCTGACAGGACAATGCATCGTTCACTCCTTGTTTTCCTGATGTTGCTTTGTAACTGCAGGAGGTTCACAACATGCATGTGAATAGAGAACATTGTTAATATAAATGCTGTTTTTCTGGATGTCCACAAACATAATGAAAATAATTTGCACACCTCTTTTATTACTGAGTCTAGAACTGGACTGCCCTACCATCATTTCTCACTCAGATCTGTTGCTGATCAGAGGCCAAGCCCCGAAGTTGTTTTGATGAGAGCTGTGTTCCCTCATCTCCGCTCTGACTGTGACGGCTTAACCCCAACAGAATGGCTAGGGCGCTTGTTCCTTCTCTGACTTCAGAATATTTCAGGCTTTTTTAAAATCCCAGCTCCACATGGAAACTCTGCAACGTAATCTCACGCCTTCGTATAGTGTATCTAACCAACGTGCCATTTCACACACAAGAGTGACTGTTAAAATAAGCTTTTAATATTGTAATTTAAAAGTTTGGTATTTTATTGATTGCAACCTTTAGCTACTGGCTGTCTATTTTTTAATAAAGTATAAACACAGTTTGTGCAAGGATAATTATTTCTCATATCAGCAGCACGAGTTCAATGGGAAGCCTGTTTACAAACAGAGTATGGAATAGACTGGAACTGCACTTCACATGTGCCATGAACACTGCCGTCACGTGCCTCTTAGGATTCATCTTTAAATGCAGGTAACCGTACCCTGCAAAAGTAGTTACAATAGTTTATTGCAGCTTAGTAGGGAAATGTACAAGGATGATCTCAAAACTTCTGTAAAAAAATTCTCATCCTAGTCTTCTAAACCTGAAACAAATCTATTTTATAAGTAGTACAGTGGAGGCACGAAGAGGTTAAATGTCTATGGTCAGCCTGCATACAGCTGACAGTATCAAGAGAAAGCACGAGAGTACCCGCTGATGACTGTGACTTCATTCCACAAGTCAAACTGTGACTATGAATTTTTGCTGAAATGGAGGTACACAATTAAATCTATTCAATTCTTTTCTAAAACAAGCAAACACACAGCAGGTCTATGCCTAGAGCAGGACCACTAAGGAAAGACTTTGATCTTGCAGCAGGCCTGTACTTCGTCAAAATTAGCTGAAGAAAGTAGGCTTGTGCTAGGCTCCCTTTATCTTCATAGCAAGGAGATGGCAGAAGCAATTGTTATTAGAAGGTAAAAGGTTGGGATTACATTCAAACATTTATCTCCCCAAAAGCAGTAATGTATTGTTATGTCTTGGGGAATTAACCATCCTATTTTCACAGAAAACTGTTCATATTCCTGACTAAGATCTTGCTAAATTCCTGGGGATATCTGCCTGTTCTTTTTCACAAAGTCTTGAACTTAATACTTGTATGGGTAAGGGCTGCTAGGCTGAATCTGTGAAAGTTTCCCTATACACAATCCTGTCATAATCTGCAGACAATATCTTTGCCCTACTCTAACTTGAAGCACTTTGTTTTTTGCCCAGCCATTCTAATCCTGGACATGGACAATAGTTAAACCAACTGGTTCAGACAACAGACTTCACATTTTCTATCATTAAAGATGAAATTATCTCAGATTATTGCCTTTATTTCTCTCATTTTTCTACTTGAGTAGTTAATGTAGCCCAACTAGTTGTACACAGAAGATTTGTTTCAACTTGCACAGCAAATCCAGCTTTTATTTTTAAACTTCTGAGAAAAGACTGGTATCAGACATAAATATTCAAAAAGGCCTCCAATATATTTCTAGAAAACAGATGCTACTGTCCCATGAGACAAAGCAGCAGAACTCCCCACTGGAAATTTGCCTTCCAAGCAAGTAATTGTGTATACCTAATTTTATATTCCCGACAGTCAAAATACAGCTTTACAAATCCAACTTTACAAAAAGATTTTATTGAAAGGATTGAAAAATATTTGTTTTCAACAATATTTAAAACAAGTTTTCAAAGCATTAACAGTAACAGAATTTTTCCTCTTTTAAAAATTCAGTACACTGCTTTATTCCATACTACATCAGTTGTTAATAACTTCTTAGAACTCTCTACTAGAGAATAACTTAAAAAAAAATTAATTTCCAAGCTTCCACTTTGGCCCTTTGTAGACTGGAAAGGATTTGTAGGTACAGTGACATTTACAAACCCTTACATTAGAAACACTACTCAATCAGCAAAACCCTATTTTACTAGTACAGTTTAAACAAGCTACTTTGAGTAAGCTACATCAGCAAAATGAGCTTTTATTGCCAACATAACCAAGTCTGCATTACATCTTTATTTCTGGTTAAGCTGTGGTTTGAACAGAAGTTACCCACACTTGAAGCGGTTAAATATGCAAAACTCGAGTGCTGTTTAAACCTCACTAGCCTGCTTATGAATCGCTGGTTTGAGGATTAAAGGCCTTGAAAAGGGACTTTGTACAGTTAGATAAATTTGTAATGCATTAACACAATTTGGGTTGTGTTTTGATATAAAGCAGCTGGTACCATTATAATCAACGCAGCTTTTTGAAGAAAAAGCAAAGACTAAAGTCATCGTGTGACTTTCCTTGAGTCAGTGATTGTAGCTCTACTTGGCCGATCAGTGATCCAAATGAGATTGTTATCAAGCCGGAGTAGTTGTACAAGCAAAACTGCAGAAGCCTCCAAGCCAGTAATGCAATTGCAGTACGTGATAAATTTAAAGACACCTCCTAATCTAGATCTAATCTAGAGAAAGTAGTTAGGTAAGTTTTGATTACAGATTTCATGAACTATGCACTCTGAAAATTAAAGTTCAGCAATTTAGTCAATAATAGCTTTACTATTATAAAAAGCTTAAATAAAAAGTGCTGAATATAGTTTTATCTTTAAAAAAATACTAGATAAGGCTCATTAATCATTTCGCCTCGCTTCCGCAAAATGATTTCCACTTCCTAGCATGCCTAGTATTCTGCTTGCTTTCCACTTATCAAAACATTTATAGCCAATATACCCTGTTCCTTTTCTCAATTATTGCATGTTTAAATAAAATAGTTTCAAAGCAAAAAGTCTGACACTTCTACAGTTCAAAAAGTAAGCAGTTATTTAATAACTGAATACTCCACCTAGGAAACCCGTAAGCAGCTTCAAAACAGTGATAAAACAATTACTGCAGGTTCAAGTGAAAGATAAATCCCAAAACCTATCAGGATATTCTCCAAGATACCACAAAATTTGTCTATTTAGACCAAATGAAACCAATATTCTATTTTACAAAATTTACAAACTGAGTATTAATTTATATTAACACATTTTCATTGTGATTTGTATTATTAAGCAAGAGTTTGCATCTCTTATGGAAAAGTGCTCTCACCTGGAGTTAAAATTAGACAGACTAGGGCAGCATCCACAATGGAGGATGCATTATTTACACCATCAGAGGACAGCAGGTTAGCTAGGGTTCAGAAATTAATCCATTTCCCATTACCACTTTGGACCACATAAACAACGTTAAGACGATCATGAAAGTTCAACCGAGCTTCTCACTCCACTTTCAAGGAAATCCCACCTTAATCAGTAAATCAATTCTTCCACAATATTACGTCATAGGCTTAAATTTAACAGATAATGTCCATTCCTTTAATGACCAATGCAGCAAAACTATGAAAATGCTGAAATTTGGATAGTATGATCATGAGACTGCACCACAGAGAACATAAATGTAAACATTATACTTGGGTTTGATATTTCTCAGTTAAAGTACAATACAAACCCTTTTTCCCCAACTACTTTTTTGTTGGGGTTTGTTTTTGTTTCTTTTCTTTCATAAAAGCACATACAATAAAATATGTACACAGAGAAGTAAGAAACATTTGAAAGCATCTTAAAAAAGTAAATCCGAGACTTAGAATATCTTGAGTGTGCTGAAGGCACCGTTGCTACTCTGCTGGGAATGTGTCCTCATTTATCAGCCTACCAATGCAGTATCCCTTTCTGTATTACTCAGCACCAAGAGTTGGAGGTCGATGGCATTCAGGGCCTAGTACAGGATATTCCAATAGTGGAACTAGACAATATAGTACTAATTGAAGTCCCGATTCTTGAACACTTGGAGAATTATTTTTTTTTTTTAATTTACAGTATGTAATGCTACCATTTATTCCAGAGAATCAAACAAAAACTCAGAAAACACATTGATGATTCCCATCAACAGGAACTGCAGAGCTACAAACTAGCTCAGCTACAAAAATGGAGATCACCCTAATAACCGACTAAGCCCACACTAATGCTCATCCATGCTATTTGTGGGTATTTACAGTGATGACAGCCAAGGGTCAAACACTGCTCAAATCGGCATAAGATACATATGTATGTATATAAATTGTTTTTATTAGTTCCATCTATTCATAAAAAACATTCTTCATGGGTGTTTTTTCAGAAGTGCATCACATTCACAAGTAAGGAGAAAATATTTTAAGTGCTGTCTTGATGGGGAGCTGTTCTGGGCAAGATGTATTTAAGCTAACAAAAAGGAGTTTGGGGTTGTTTTGGTTTTTAAAAAAAATTCTTAGAGCCTTTATATGCAGAGCAGTCTGAAATGGAATTAAAAATATACCAATTTAAACAGACTATTTTAATGCCACTTTTCTATTATGTATCTACATCCAGCCTACCACATTATTGGTAAGTTACAGGTTACAATCCAATCTACAGATGCAGTCATCAATACCAACCAGAAATAATCCATTTTCAGATTGCTCATTACAAGGAAATTCAAATTGGATTACAACAATCAGAGCCTAATTTCTTCCATTTCTACTCTTGCTGGACAGGAAGTAGCACGATAACGTCCAGCCATCAGCAGATCAGACAGATAAAAACTATAGTCACTATGTATGTCTGAGATGGCGACCACACTTGTTAGCCAAAAACTTAAAAACCCAAACAGATAGAAGGGATACTGCCACTTTCCATTCCCATGAGTCTTGTTACATGTAGACACTCAGAATTCTTCTTCTTCAACGGCAAAGTTATTTTGCTTCTTCCGAACATTCCAGTGTAAACACTCCGCCAAGCTTTCAAACCAGTCACTCACAGGATCTCGGAAACAGATCGAAGGAAGAGGATAGCAAGAGGTAGTGATGCTAATACTGCAACAACACAGGAATACCCCAGTCAGTCAAGGGCAACAAATAGTATTTAAAAAAAGAAATCATCTATTCACTGGCTAACACAGTACTATGCTCAGCCAATATGGTAAAACAGCGAGTTCTCATAAGCAACAACCAAGTCAGCAGGCTCATCTAAACAGAGCGAACACAGGACTTAAAACTGTTAACAGATGCAGTGTGGGCAGCATTCTTTGACACAGTGAGAGCATTGAACCCACTCCATGATGTCCTGCAGTCTTTTGCTGGTATTCATATCAATAACACAAGGACAAAGGAAAATGTAAGTTACCACCTTGGCCTTTAAGTTTCAACTATAAGCAACAACATTAAGTCATCTGGCATCTAACAAAGGGACAAATCTCACATTTGAATCCTTACTAGTCTCCTGATCTATTCTATAGATCTTTCAACCTCAGGAAATACAAACAGTTCAAGAGGGATATCATGCCAGCTATACATATTCCTTCGGGGCAACTTGTATGGACAAGTCATCCTGAACAGCAAGTCTACCAGGCACACATCCCATAGTTGCCTTAAATCACCTGCCACTAGGAGAAGCCACCACATTTGGCACAAAAACTGAGGAAACTTCACACATGGCGTTCTGCTCACTCAAGGAAACAGCATCACAAGTGACCACAACCGTTCATGAATTTAACAGCGTTTAAACCATATGACGTTATACAGATCCACTGCTTACATGCAACTCCTGTTAGTGTACATCTTCTCAGATGCCTAAGATTTATCTTTAAGTTAAATTTACAGAATTTTCTAAAGACATGTCCATCTTCCTTACCAAGCATGCTATATTTATGTGCTTTTGTCTTAACTTTTCACCTGCTTTCATAGGAAGATCTAAAAAACTCAAGTTAGAAAAATTAAATACTTTTAGTGCAGTTTGTGCTGTGAGAGGTCTTAGGGTTATGTTAGAGAATAAGAGAAGTGCATGAATCAGTATTTTCTATACTTAGAGAGAGATGCTACAATCAAAAAAAGGCTTGACCTGTCTCCATGGCATATTTCCTGCCTTTTCCTTCCATCAAATGAAACCCATGCTGTATTCCTGGCATCTGGAGAGAGCATAATCTGAAAGAGAGAACAACTAAACTTCAGGTTCAAAACTGATTTTTCAAATGCAACGAACAAACACCTCCCCCCATCTCCCTCTGAGTTCAGAATTGATTCTTCGCAACTTTACAGTTACACTGAAATTTGTAATCTGTCCATAATAACAGTACAGTAACATACCACACAAGTTCCAAACCTTCATGTTTGGTATATATATGTATCTTTTTCTACATGCAATAAACCCCCTCTTTATAATTTAAAGGTCATAAACCTGAACGACCTTCCAGTTACCGCTAGTGCATGCTTTAATTCAGTTACATGAGTTCCTTAGCATCTCTTTCAAGTAAAAATTACAAAGTTAATCCAGAAAAATAGATTTTAATAGATAATGAATCTAAAGCTGTCAAATTTAGGAAGTTTTGCTCATATTTAACATACATTACTATTAAGAGAAAAGAATTGACTACCATTGGCCAGTAACACCTACTGACATGGAAGTAATTGTGGACTGAGAGCAGTGCCGTGAATAAACACTCGATTTATGTTGTAAAATAAGAACAAAAAATACACATTAACTAAATCCATTTTATATTCAATTATTACATGCCTTTTTTTCTGCAAGACAGCCTTAACAAAAAGTAATTAGTGAATTGCACATAACTACCAATATACTCAAAATCTGCAATAGTTGTTGTTTTAGCTGTGAAAGTAGGACTTTTAATTCCCTTAAACTAACCACTGATTTACAGGTACTTTAGCCAAAATTATGTAAAATTTTATTAGTAAGAATGCAAATGTATGTATGCCCATTTTGCGGAACATTCCTCTCCTACAATCTAGTAGGAAGCAGTGTAAAGTATTCCGCTAGTGGGTATATTATTTTAAACAAAGATGCATTCTTCAACCAGACTTGATCTGGTCCTCCTACAAATGAAAGGATGCGGGAGATACACAGCATTTCCTACCCTCTTCTGCTTTGGTCAGGTTCACGTGGTTGCTGCAAAAGGTTTTTAGCTTAAGAGAAATAACGTAACAGAAGCTAACCTTGAGTTCCACCCCAGCAGGAACAACAATAGGTCGGAAAGACAACGAGTGAGGGCAGATTGGGGTGATCATTATTGCAGGAACATTTGGATGAATCATAGAAGCTCCTGCTGCAGCTGCATATGCAGTGCTACCAGTCGGTGTGGAGACAATGACTCCTGAGAAAGGAGCAAAAATTTCACTGACATTACAATCAATGTGTTATTTTGGAAGACAAAAAAGAAATAGCACTGTTATGAAAATGAAGCAGAGAATGTATCAACTTATATTTCACAGGAGAATTGCAGTCTGACACACAGAAAGTCTCTTCTAATCCTGGCACAGCACGTTTGTTCTATGGCTTCATGTAAGTTGCATAAACTTCTAGATCTCAGGTTACACAACTTTGTAAAAGTGACATTCCTTTTTTTAAGAGTAAGAGCTTTAAAGATGAACTTCTGTATTTCATGAGCTGTGTTATGATCCTTCACGCCTTTAGCAAACTCCAGATATCCAAGCAAATTTTTTCTGAAGCTATTTCTTGCCTTTAGCCCTACCCTATTATACCCAAAGAAACCACCACTTGCCTCCACAAGTCCATAAACAAAGCTTACAGCACGTTAATGCTTTGTTGTGGAACACATTAGTTACCAATGAATAAACATACTTATTCTTTGCACACTGATGTTTTCTGTCACCAGAGAACTGAAGCTTGAGATTTTGTTTCCATGTGAGAAAATCCTCCAGTAAAATAGCAACAGTTTACACATGAACCGATAAGCAATTTAACTCAAGAAGCAGACTCACCATCTCCTTGCACTGTTGTTATCAAGTGTCCGTCTAGAAAGACATCTACATTGGAAAGGTAAGAAGAAGGACCACGATCCACTACAACTTCATTTAGGACCTGCCATGACATCAAATATTACACCAGCCCACTATTGCTGACTTGGCAATGTAATAAATGACAAGCCGAAACACGCTTTCCACATCTTTGAAAAATTCATGCTGATTTAGTGCCCACCAAATTAGACTCTCTTTACACTTCTGTCTTATCAACTGCCAGCTGAAGTTTTTTGATGTTAAGAATTATTTCCAGATGCTGGTTACTAACAATGTGCAGGGCTTTTCTTGTCACTATAAAAATCTTTGGGATATCCCATTTTAGAACTACTACTTTGTTTTCAAAATAGAAGGAAAATATTACTACAGGAAAGTACGGTATTAGCACATATAATTGCAGAAAATAATGACGTACCCCACTTCCTCATTATTTAGTGCACAGATTGTGAAACACAGCAGTATGGATCAGTCTCACACTACTGGGCTAATGTAAGTAAACTACTGAAAAGGGGAAAGTTATAATAAAACAAGTACACAGCAATTTACAAACAGCATATTAGTTCTTTTGCTTATTTTGCCCTCTGACCTGATATTGCATAATTTGCTTGCCCACTTCTTTCTCTATATTTGTAGACACTACTCCATTTTCTTCTATACCATTTTGTACTGTCATTTTCTCTCTGTGCTCTTTTACTACTTTCACTTTCAGCCTGCTTCGTAGAACAAGCGCTGCATTGCCTAGAAGTGAAATATAGGAGAAAGTACACAACAATTATATGCTACTATAGTAAATAAGACCCTGTAATGACTAGCAAACTGTATGAAATGCCATCCAACTATAGCCCATGCTTTCAACGTTGCCGATTTCATTCACAAGATAATAGTCCACACTCAGTTAAAGCTCAAAACTAATTTTTAGAAGTAACGAGCAAAATTAAAGTCAAATTTGAACCCAGTCCTTCCTCCCTTTCCTCACCATGTAAAAAGAAAATTTAAGTTTTATATGGACATGATCAAGATTGGAAAACACTGTTTGGCTCATGTGATCTTCTCTAAGACAAAAGCTAAGCTTAAAGAAAATTAGTGCATTAGAAACACTTATTAGAAGACAACATTCTAGAAACGTGAGAATTTTATACATCTTTTCAGGAATCTACTTTGGACACAACTCAGCCTCATATTAAAGAGACAAAGCATTCCTTTCCTCAAATATTTTATTTGCCTGACTGCCTTGATTAGAGAAACAGACTTCAGAGCTACACTCTATTTATATATTTAGCTATCATTTAACATAAACTATGCATCATCTTTTACTTGTTTACTCCACACAGGACAAAGTTATTTCTTAGCCATTTTTCCTTTCTAGAACAGTATGGAAAGCAGCACTGAATGGGTCGATTCAACACAATACTTTTGTTAGTTTAGTATACATTTCTTGTGACTCAATCTTACGGGAGAACCTAAACAAGTTGGTTAAGAAAATTTACTAGTCTTGGAAAAAGCTACAGAAAATGTAACAAAAAGAAACACCACACCTTGTCCCCTTAAATTTACCTTCTATAACCTGAGTGACTTGGGACTGAAAATTCTCAAAATTAAATGGAGTAAGAAATCCAAGGGATCCCAGATGAAAAGCCATAACTGGAGGTACACTACCCTATCAATAAAGAAAAGAATTTAAAAGCTACTGAATAAGAGCAATTCACACTTCAACTAATTGCCTGTAAATATTTTGACTATTGATGTAACTTCAACTGTGCATAATGAAAACAACACATTACATAAATTATTTTCAGAAGGTATAAGGTAAAACAGGCTTGATTAAAAAAAAAAAAAAAAGGAATGAACAGCAACGGACAAATGCCGTCCTCAAAGTTAAAAAAACCCTTCAAATATTTAAAAGAGAAAAGAGGTCTTTATTTCCCATAAAAGACCAACCTGGAAAAGTGAAGAAGCATAAAGTAAGGTCCCATCTCCTCCCAGGCATATGATAAAGTCTATTTGATTGGAGATATCATCATAATCTAGAAGCAACATAGAAATACAAGTTTTGAATTAAGTCTTATCAACAGACTTAATTTCACAACATAAATTAAGTGCAGCATGCAACATTCACTCACAAATATAAAAACCACCAAACACACAACTAAGAGTAACAACAGCTGTTTGCAAAAGACACATTAGTTTAACAAACTTGACCCAACAACTAAGGAAATAACAAGACAAATAAGCAATATACTTCAGCTTTACTTTCAAGAAACCATTACCATACCTTCTCTGAACGTGCAAAATTTCTTCTTCACTGGTCCAAAATTATCATCATTAGCTATAGCAGGGTCTTCCAATACTTTTTTTTCTACATACACTATCATATTGTTCTCCTTAAGAGAGGTAAGATAAGCTTGTTAATACTTCTTAAAATGACAAAATATTTGACTCTCCCCATACTTTGCACTAGTTAAAAACATACAAACAATATTTAACAGAAATGGACTGCATCTGCTGGTTCTAGGGTTTATTTTTAATGACTGTGTTGTCTAATTCTAATGAGAATTTTGCTGCATGTACAGACCATCTAATAAATTAAACTAAACTTTGGAATATAGATTACATGATACAGTAACATTGCTATGTTTGTTTAAGGCTTAAAGGATTAAGCTTTTTATATCACATTCCCTAGAGTTTTGACTTTGCTTTTTTTTTTAAAGCTCTTGTACTTAAAGTACTTAAGTACTGATCTTAAGCTCTGAAACAAGTTTTACTACTTCCAGTGGCAATGGGTATAATGATTTTTTTTTTTGCACTATACAATTCTGCACATTCCACGTTCAACAGAATTAGTAATTGAAAACAGTTTAGATGTAAAATTTTTAATTATGGTAAAAAAATGGAATTCACATTTCATTACCTCAGTAAGATACACACAAAGCTCTTTAAAAGGCTGCAGCAGACTGGCATCACGTATCTTTTTAATAACAAGGACACTCTTGGGAGGTTTGTTCCATGTCAACCGCTGGCTTGCTGGATCCTGAATGTGCCTAGAAAATAGAAAAAAAGACAGTGTTACTACAGTTCGCTTTGACAGCATTCTGGTCTGTTAAGAATATATCCTTAATTATAATGGCACACAGTCCTAGAACAATAGAAAGCAGGATGCGATAATTTGTACTGTAGTGCTGCTTTTCCCCACCATGAAATCAATCAATGCTTTAATGTGTTAAGATGGTAACACAATATTAAGGTGTCCATTCTTGTAACTGCTACCATGCTAATAACACATGCCTAAAGTGGCACAACTACTACTTTAAATTTAAAAAAACAAAACAAAAAACCCCCACCATACCCCACACCAAACACACCCCCCTCAAAACCACTTTAAAAAGTATTTTAAAATTCCTGTCTGCCTATTTTCTGAGCAGCATTCTAAGACTTGAGAACCTCGAGAACTAAATATATGTACACAATTTTGCGGCTTTCAAGAGGGTTCAGTAACAGAACTCTCATGTTGCTCTGTAATAAATTTAAATGATTTAGGAATATCCAGTTGTGTTTTCCTTCTTTTATATCTGCTTCCAATCTATGTAATTCCACAGTTGTATTTTGCAGATAACAAGCATCCCATCCTTTTCCATACAGCGCGGATATAATCCATAAAGCAAAGCAGATTAGTATAAATGCTGAACAAGCCAACTTTACGAAGAGATTTGGATTTAGCACTTCAAGGGTTAAAATAAAACAGATGATGATGCTGGAGATGGAATTATCTGTTTATTTTACTTTCCAAAATGCCTATATTCTACAGATAAATACAGCAGAAACTATAGCTTAATGAAGCAGTCCAATACCGATAACCTTCAGTAACAAACAGTGCCATCACTCTCTAAATATTATTACATAACACAGAAGAATACAAACATGCAGTTACACTCCATATCAGATCAGGCTTCCAACAGTATGTTCTGTTTCATCTCATTGTATTTTACAGTCAGGGAATCATAGAAAACTAGAGGTTGGAAGGCACCTCTGGAGATAGTCTAGCCCAACCCCCTGGCTCAGCGTAAGGGTGTTTTGAAGATACCATACTCGGCCTCAAATACCATCATGAATCTGAGAGGACTATGAATTTGGAAGGCTTCCTTCGATTTGACTAACCAACCAATAGCTAAACTGAAAATCAAATCAAATAAAAATAAAATAGGAAGAGTTGCATTAATGAGTTCATTGCTACTAAACAGTTGCAAAGGAACCGAAGCTGAAGTTTTACATGCTATTTCCAGTACAAATGGTGACTAAGGAAGCATTTTCTATACTAAAGTTCATTTCATAAAAATAAATTCCTCAAATCTTTAGAAAACACACATACAGAAATCACCCCCAAAAGCATTTCAAGATGCTTAGGCTACCTTCTAAAGCTGGCAAAGAACTAAAGATTGCAGCACTGCTTTTCACTTAATAAACCTAGAACTAACACAGACTTCATTCAAAGCAGTCTGCCTATTTCAACTGTACTCACCAATTCCACGTAGCGCTACTAAATGAAAGATTATTCATAACATGCTTTAAGATCTTCATGTTTCTTTCCAGAAGTCAGGCAAGTGTAAGAACTCCAAAAAAAAAAAATAAAAGGCTGAGGCTTTTATCACTTCATTAATGAACAGCTGCCTCAAAAGAAAACCATTTTTCTCTGAAAATTCTTCCCAGTTAAGTATTTCAATCAGTACCAATAAAAAGTTGTGAGGCTCCTGTACAAAGTGTTTATTACAGATCTTCGGAGACAAGGTTTCATAAGAAAAATCCAACTTCAAGAAAGAGTTTGAAAACAGATATTTGACCTCTCCTTGACAACACAAGCACCTGAATCTTTTTTCACTGAGTACTCTTTCAATTCATCTGGTCATCTTACATAACAGTCTTCAGAAAGCAGGTTTTTCAACACAGTCATCAACACTTAAAGAGGCACCAAGACCTTCACTAACTTATGCCCACACATAAAACCTAAAATCTTCCGCTAAAAACTTTTCTCCAGTGAAGACAGTTTAACAATATTACTGACTGTAGAGAAGAAAAATCCAAACAAAAAAGTTCTGCTCATTTTCAAAAGCCACAAAAACCTCACATATAGTAAGAATATTGATTTAGAATTTGGTCTTCAAATTGCCCTTCCCTTCAGCGCCCTGGGAGCGCTCTTTACTCCCCAGCTATTCTGAACACTGCATAAGCAATCTCTTCGCTGGCAAGCAGCATGCGCTTAGCATCGCCTGCAGCCTCTGGACTCAACTGATCTTGACACTGTCATTACATTGCACCAGGCTGGCCCAGCCCACGGGGAGGAGCGTGTTCACCACAGTCAGGTGGGAAAACACACCAGCCAGACTGGGTTTTCTGATGAGCGGCAGCACTCCAAGCCACCAACTGTCCAACAGGCAGAAAGAATGAGGAAACTAATAGTTATTGTACACCGCAAGATTTCCACCAGACCTTTGTAGGAAAAGTTAGGATACCACCAACCTGTTTTGAGGAAGACTACTACGATTTAGGAAAAGATCAACATTTTTGTACTACCCAACCTACACAATTAAAACATTTATATGCCTGCTAAATAGAAACCAACCCTTATTTTCACATTAAATCTATCAGCAGAGTCTAAAACCAAACTTGCCTTACCGATATTCATACAATGAAAGCGCCAAAGATCAAATACAAAAATTCAAACTACCAGCACAAACACGTAATGCCAAGAGAGGGAGAAGGCTTTCCTCAGATTTCACAGTACACACAGCAATTTCTCCTCCTTTCCTTGTGTGGTCCATAAAAATTTGCATTCCTCTATAATTCAGAAACACTGCTCTTTATGGATTTCAAGTGGATGCAATAAATAAAATGCTACCAATAGCTTCTCCATAACATAATTTGACTACTATAAGGGTGTTTAATACACAAGTTTGCTGTCAATTATGTTGGAAAGTGTTTATTATAGTTGCTGTTGTTGACATCAAACTATGGACGGCAGATTATGCAAAACATGTCTAAATAAGACTTCAGTACTTAATAGTATTGACAAGCCCTGCTGTATTTTTATGTGAAATGGTTATTATTTTTTTTTTCCAAAATAGATATACTGAGCTGTGAGAAAACTCCCATTAGTTTAGGTAGTAGACAGTGGGCCTAAGAAAACCTCATGAATTAGTAATGTAAAACCAGTAAAATTAATTTCCTTCTATCTCTGTTATCCTGCAGGAAGTATTCCAACTGGCAAAACCACTACAAATCCACACAAAGAAATACCAATTATGTCCTATCATCCTTTGGGAGAAACAAAACCAATGACATTCAAACCCGTATTATACATTTCAACATGCAGATCAAGCTAATGCACATCTAACGGAGTTTTACTTGAGAATACTGTTCAGCAGTGCTACCCATTCTCCTCTCAGACCAAGTTTTTAAATGGTGAATGTGCGATGAAAATGACAGGCCAGTTTTGGCAATGCAGACGCCAAGCTGGCAATCAAGCAACACGAAGATCTATAAATATCAGGTAAAATACAAACAATGCTGATTAGAGGGCAAATGGTGGAAAAGCAAACTTTTTTTCTTTCACATAGAATAAGCATAATACTATTAATTTGGCACATACTTACATAATCGTTTTAGGATTTTGCAGCATACAGGCCTTTGGTCCAAATGTGGTCACTGGGCATGGTCCATGCAAGGAGCGTGTTCTCCTAAAAATATATTAAAAAAAAAATCAATAAGTAAAAGAAATGTGATGACGAACTGGGTATAATTAGCTCCCAAGCACCAAACCCACTTCTTCGAAAAAGCCGTACTAGGCAGTACAGGACAAAGTACGTATCTTAAACCCACATTTGTGGTTAACCAGCCAATGTAATTTTACATTTATTAGCTCTCGCATTTCAAATCTAAAACTTAACTCCTGTACCTGCTCCTTGAAAGTGATTTTAATCGAAGCCTCACTCACAGTTTCCCCTCCACATACTGAGTAATCACTTCCTAAGCATTAGTACCACACGCATACTCTTCTTCTATTCATTTCATCTTCCCTTTGCACGAAGGAAGCAAAAAGCCTCAAAGAAGATATGATCAAATTTTTTCAAGTCAGTTCTGTGAATTCATGATAAGCCTGCAAAGATTCTATTTAGTTTCAGCTCTTCTGGACACTACAATACAGAACATGTGTGTCTCAGAGACCAAAAAAATGTGTAAATAAATCCCAAATTATAAACACATAATCCATTTTCAAGGTCTCACTACTGTGAAAAGGAAAAATCATCTTTAAGAAACAAAGCACAGATAATTCCTGTTTCAGAATTCACTATATCATTCTTCCATATTAAAAAAAAAACTTTAATTTTTTTTAAGCTAGAGTAAGAAGGAATGTAAATAACTAAAGGGTACATTTTTCAACTCCTCAATTTATTGTAATCCTAAAAACTTGTAAACATGGTAGCATAGACAGGTATTTAACACTTTTGAGTACTCAACCAGGTACTTGAGTAGCAGTTGACTGAACATTTCAGATTTTGGAGAAAGTTATTAAATAGAACTGAGAAATTATTAAACGAGACACTGGTGGCAACATTCAAAAGAAACTCAAAATATCTCTGTAATAACAGTAGCTGAGTGAAAGAGCAGCACTGGTCAGTTTTTGTTATGTAATTCAGTAGTCTCCCAACCTTCACTTAACAAGTGTGCCTAATCAATTCATTAAAATACAAAACATAAGCCAGGGAGCACTTTCTCCTCCTTAATATTTTGGCATGCATTAATCTCTGTTGGCAACGAGCAAACAACTCAGCATACAAACAAAAAAATAAGCTTAAGACTGTTGTTTTTAGGCCATATTCTCAGCAAAAAAAATCTACAATCCTACAAAATTGCGTATCATCAGCGTGTGCATCAATTCCTAAGTGACATCAGCTTCACTGCTGCAGACAATACCCACAGCACTTTTTTTTTTTTTTCTGGATTTCTTGAAGCCCTACATCTTATTCAAGAATAGGCAATTTTAGAACAGGACATGTAGGATGATTATATCTGGTATAAATACATATAAAATAGCTTAACAAGTGCTCTTCATCTCAATAAGGTACAGCAACATATATAAATGAGGTTCACCAGTGTAAGTCTTAGCAAGCATTTACAATGAAATTCCAACACCAAGGCAACATCTTCACGGTTTTTTGCCATGGTCAAGTCACAGTAATGGTGTCCTGACCACGTAAACACTTTTTTTTTGTTGTTTAAATCTTTGCACTTAAATTAACAAAACACAAATCCTTCCATTCGAAGGTATATGGAGGCATATACCTGCAGTACCAGGCCGTAGTTTTGAATAGGTAGAAAAAACGCTAATTTTTTCCACTTATTTATCTAATAAGAGCTAATATGATCTTTGTCTCCAAATAAACAGGAGCTCTGAAATGTCACTTATCCTCAAACTTAAACCCCACCCAGAACACAGGATTACTCTTAGCTCTAGGATAAGATTATCTGGAGCAAGTCAGAACTATTCTGCCTTACTTCCCTCCCACCTGCTTCAGCAAATCTGTAAATGGGAGTAAAACATACTCAAGTCATGTAACTGTTGAAATGTTATGTAAATGCTATTAGAATTATTCCATTAAAAAGAAGGGGGAAATATGCCTTGCCTGTGCTGAATTCAATTAACATAGGAACTGGTAACTAACCTATGGCTTGGCAGTAACAAATCATTACTGCGCTGCCTTCTATTGCATATATCAAAGTAGCTCAGACTAGCCTGATGACTCACCCTTAGTAGTAAAAGGCCCTCGGAAATCTAATAAAAATCAAAACCAGATGACAGGTTAAAAAGATGTAATTAAGGAATAATAGCAACATGTTATTTGTTCCATGTCCAATAAAATACGTGTGGTGACACGTCCAATAATCAAAATTAGTATTTCATTTTCATTAGTATTTCATGTAACTATTATAACACATAGAAACTGTATTTGTTTTTCAAATAATTTTTTCCATTTATATGTCCAGGCATGACTAATCCAGTCAGATAAGGTTAATACTAAGTGTTTTATAAAGTTTACCTTATTTATATTAAAAATAGAAAAAATTAGCAAGGACTGATAATAATTAGAGATTAATGCGTGTACCAATAGGCGTAAAGGAATGGTAAGTCACTATCTACTTGTGAACAGTTAGTTACACTTGAAATCGAGATAGTTAAATAACACCCTGGCAACACCACCTCCCAGTTCTTGCTCCACTCAAACTTCTCCCAAATAACTGTCATATTTGCCTTCTTTCAAACACAGGTCGTTGTTCTGTGCCACTCCCAGTAACTGGCTCAAATCTGTTCCTACAAGAGGCATTAAACATCCACATCTGACCTTCACAACATTCCAAGTTTTCTCTGCAAGCTGTAATTAATAATCGGCATATATTTTAGTTGAGGTTTTACTTGGTTTTATCAGTACTCAATCTATGCACTACTCAATCAATAGAAGGTAAAATTTTTGAGTGAACAGAATTTAAAGTTGTTTGTAGAAAGACTGTCTTTGCTAAGAACAAGCAGCAATGCACTGGAAATTACACATCTTTCAGAAAAATACACTTGTCAGTTCAAAGCAGATAGGCGACCACTTCAGTCTGAATACGACACAGCAAGCCTGAGATCACTTTCTGACATTCTGCAAAATGCCTTGTCACAATTTTGCACTAAATTGAAGACAGTCAGTGAATGAATGCAGAGCATCTTAATGAAAAAGTCTCATAAGCAATAACCCTAATTCAAGCCCACAATGGGTAGGGTCTACAAAGATCACTTCTAGTTTAAAAAAAGAAGTCATTATTTAGCTGGAAGATAATAATACACAAAAATTTAGACCACATGGTCTTTTACACAGGTTAACTAAAGTCTAAGTTCTTAAAGGTTTAAGTGGAGAAGGTAAAAATGACCAGTTTTACAGCACACTTTTAACACAGTCTTCCGTATTGAGTATGACGCACAACATAGCAGCTAGAACAGTAAAGTCAGAGCAGAGTCCTCTGTGAACATTTTCCAAAAGAATTAAAGTACCTGGACTTTCTGAACTACACGTGCAAAGCAAGTATTTTCCTAACCTTTTAGCCTTTTCAGATAAAGGCTTTTATTATGACTCCCTACACCATAAAGCTTCCCCCTGCCATCTTCAGCCTCACCCATACATGCTCTGCCTTGCAAGAGCATTCCTACCAGCAAAGCAGTAACTCTGGACGAGAATTTCATCTGTTGAGAAACTCCTCCGTGATTCTTTCCGTGCTTTTATAGAGCGTTACAAAGTAAGGTAAAGTTCTGCTATGCTTCCCACAAGAGCAAGACACACTGCTGCCACAGCATGCTATTCAATATTTACAATGAGTCCAAAGATCACAAAATCAAAAGTTCTATCCAAGCTGTCCACATGACAAGAGCCTTGCAACTAGATTAGAAATTTGGCTCAAAGAAAAATGGGCGTTATTCACCGCTGTGAAACAATCTGCAAGCACAAACTTACTTTGTGCTGCCTCACATTACCATATAACCTAAATACTCATAAAGGGTTTTAATACCCAGCACTACAGCTCTAGCTAGAGCATTTGTACAGAAGTGTCTCTACTGTTGATTCATTCTTTTCTGAGACTATGAACTCCACAGACATCTGTTTTGACAGCCATGCCATTTTGATTACAGGTCTGCCCTCAGTCTATCCCCCACCTTTAACTTTCTGCCTTCATTTTGGACTAACAACCTTTTGAAGTGCATTTTAAGAATCCCTTAAAAGCAACTTGCTGAGCAAGAGGTAAAGTCCTGCTTTAAGCACATTAAAGACTGGGCACAATGGGTTCCTCAAATTTGAAAATTAATATTTTGTGTTTATCTGCTTATAAACAATAACCTTCTAAGCTTTTATACTCTTAAGAACTTCTAGCTGGAAATATATCCATATTTCCTTAACTTACTTTCTTACTAAGAAATAATTTCAATATATGATGTTACAGATAGGAGGTTTATGTGCAGTTTGTCTGAAAAAAAAAGTAACTATTACATTTCATATAGCCATTTCTAGATGCAAACACTTTCTTGAATCCAGACTCACTTCAGACTGCACTTAGATGGTATATACAAAGCAAATGAGTAATGTGTTGTCTTGCTGAAGCTGTATATGCACATATAGAACGTTGCTGAAATACCTACAAGAAGCAGTTTAAGATCTCCCAAGAAACACTGAAACAGAAGGCAAGCCTCACAACCAGCCAGAACCTATTTACATGAAAGTCAGTTTAGAGATGACCACCTACATGGCTACTTCAGAAAACTGAGTTCTTTCCACAGCATGGATCATAATAGGATGGTTCACTAATCATCTCCCTCTCTATTACCACAAAACGCTATCTTAATTTCTGTTCATTATCACTTGTCACATCTGCAAGACTACAGTTATATAAAAAGAGGAGCAAAAATTAAAATCTAGATAATGCGTTAGGATGTTGGGGTTTTTAAATTTTTTTTCTTTCCATTTTTCTTAAAGGTAGCAACAATAGGAAGAACCAAGAGCCATACCGGAATTCTTTGGTGCTTCCTAGGGCTGGTGAAGCAGACAAACTTCGTGACTTAGCTCGTCCCCTGCTAGTATTGCTCCACTCCTCATCATCATGACATGTTGAGCAATGATAAGCAGAATCTGAGCTCACATCAGCCTTACTGGTACACAGTTTTTCTCGATTAATCTCCATACTGGAAGTGAAGGAGCCTCAGTGAGAGAGAAATTCAATTCCTGTGGAAAAAAACACCAGGAGAAAGGGGATAGAGAGGAGAGAAAAGAAAAATGTCAGTATTAGCAAAGCTAATAGAGTAAGTATTAAACACTCAGTTTACACATTTTGGTAAAAACTTCTCAAAAGGATCTGGGCAATTCAGAAGTTCTTCTAGGTAACCGGAAGATATTGGGAGTTAACCAGTATCAAAACACATATGTTCCCAGATTTAGAAGAGGCTCAACACAAAGTTGTTTAAAGACCAGCATGAATTCACGTCTCCAGTTATATATGGGACAAAATAAATTTATTTTAGATAATGAAGAGGAAGGAAAGCTTTAAATATTTGCTAAGGAATCAAGACTCAGGAAAAACTACAAAGTCTCCTATTAGATGATACATATAGCTTAAAGTATTCTAGTTTCATTTGTTCAATATAAAGACCTGCCAAATTAAGCAAAAAAAAAGAAAAATGCAATACAGAACCTTAATAAACTCAGTTCTTCACAAAAATGAGATTAATACCAACCTAAGAAGAGACAAAAACAAGTTGGAGGACAATACCAAAGTTCTTAAATCATTTGTGACAAACTTGGGAGATGGTCCAAAACAAACAAGATGAAGTAAGGACAAATGTGAAGTGTTTCACTTCCACAAATAATCAACACAAATAAAAGATAAACAGCTGGCTAGACAGCAGTTTTGCAGAAGTAAAAAAACCAAACCAAAACCCAAACTTCAAATAACCATCCTTCCACAAAAGTACTAGAAATCCCGTAGGTAAGGTCTCATCATTATTTGAGCCAAGTAGAAGAATCCTTATCAGAATATAAATAGAAAGTAACTTTCTGTATATGAATAAACACCAAACCATAAACAAATAGTATCCAAGATAATGTGCAGTCTAGAGGAACAGTACATTCCTCAAGTCAGTTGATTTCAACACAAGGAAAAAGTTGGTACATTAAAAATTTGCAGACACTTTTAAAACAGTTTCATCACTTCAGATGTGCTTCCCACTGTATCCTGTGGATATGGACCATAACGTTATTGTAACCATTAAAATGGACTATGGCTCTGGAAAATACTCATAGAATAATGATATTTGGCTATAAAGTTACCAGAGGATGACAATCTCCACAATTTTACAAGTACTATGTTTCACAGCATCCCAACTTTTAGATAACAAAAGCATCAACAAAATGAAGTTGTAATTTTAGAATGAACATTGGCTTATTACTAAATTAGTCAGAACCACCATTTAATTAAATTAGAAAATACTTTTGCTCCTACTGTAGATTAGGCTTACCCTAAGAGAACACCATTACATAGAGGTACAATTACTGTCATCCATTAATAATTTATAAGATCTGCCCTTGTACAGATATCGACATCTAGTAGTTGGTTACTCATTGCTTAGTATACTCATTGCTTAGTATCATCTGTGACCATGACTTGGGAAATAGTCATTTCAACACAATTATAATTTTTCACAACTAAAATTAGAAAAGCAGAACTCTATTTTTATACAAACTTTAAGCTCAATATAAATTTTGTGCCAGTTATTTGATTTATGCACATAATTACTCTGATTGTGCAAGCACATGTGTAAAACAGACTGTAAAATCTGACTCAAACAAGATAAATTCTTTTTAATAGACTTTAATTTGTATTAACTTTTATCACAACTTCATCAAGCTTCAGGAATATGTATCTGGCTGGTTGTTTCTGAACCAGCTACAGGAAACAAGGCATTTAGATATCTGAGTTTTAGAAAAGAATTGCCTTTAAAATGAGATATTCTGTTTCTCTGACTGGAAAGGGTCTTTCAGCATCTATATGTGTACAAGGAAAGTTCTTACATTGTTTGTTCTTTAAATCATAACCTAAACTAACCCACCATTCTTATTTCAGAGATTCCAGATAGACTTGAACAAGCATTTCCAATGGATTCCCCCTGGCTCCCCCAGGCAAACTGGATTCTGCGTTAACAGTCTTCCTCGTCAAATACAGAAAGAACTCAAAATTTTAAAGTTCTGAATTTTAAAAAAAGAGGGCTTTAGTCAATAAATTTAAAAATAATTTTAAATAAGTCATAAAGGAAATTAGAAAACTAGACACTCATTTACCATCTGTTTGTAGCTACTCACACTTGTAATGCACTTATTCAAGGCCTGTCTATCAACACATCAAAAAAAACCCTCTAATACCTTAATTTCTACTTTTAAATCTAAGCATTATTCTTTATAACCTGAATTAATTCTTGTGTCTGGCATATCTATTTCACAGGATGCAAACAGGCTTCTCCAGCACCTTTATACACCCAGACTTCCACATACTTTACCATCTTTCTGATTTTTAAGGAATTCCAGATCTGACTGTACCTTTACTGGAGTGCCATACTTTATCTAATATTAATCAAAACTACTATAGTGAGTCAAAGTTAGTGCTTAGTATATATGAATACATTCCATTTTCTAAAATGAGCCAATAAAAATGATAGATATTATTATTCATCAGTGGAGGACATCAGGCCCTCAAGAATAATCCAGACAGGAAAACAATACACTGCAACTGGTGGAGGAAAAAAAGCAGATACCAACAACCTTTGCAACTATGTTTTATTATCAAATTCAGAAACCAGGTATTTCTAAAATAAACCCTGTCCTCACAGAATTACACTAGGAAATTATACAAAATAGTTGGTTTTATCTGTATCATTAGTTAGCTTTCAATACAGACTGCTGATAAACTATTTCAGAAGTATTGAGAGTGAAAATCAGTAGCGAGCAGCCTCTCATCTCCTCTTTCCTATCTCTTCAACAGCATATTTCTCAACGATATTCATGAATCCACATACACATATCTGCGCTATGCATCCACTGTCAGAAGTCAGAATTCTAGGTAACAATTTCTTAAAAATCTGCACCGCAAAAGGGGAACACACAAAGTTGACAAGCCCAGGTAGTTAGCAGTACATCATTTACATAGATTATCAACTCCTCATTCCTTTTTATACAAACATTGAGAGCTTGATCTGGGCCTAGAAAAATTAAAATTACAACAAGAGTTAACAAAGTGTATGGAAATGCAACAATCTGTGGAAGTAGTTTATGTAGAATTAGTTTTCTCAGTAACTCAACAGTTGATACATATGCAACCTGTTCCACAGCACCACCCTTAACTAAGGGGTGCGGAGAACAACAATTTATATAGTAAGCGATAAATAAGGTGTGTTTCCACTTTGAAGTATCTTCATCTGACAGATGCTGCCAGTAAAGAAAATCAGATTAGCACAAAACTAGAAGTTAGACGGTGTGCAGACCTACTAAATACAGCCTAAGAACTTGATATTCCTTCCATGTAATACTTTCCAATTCAGGATGTTTTAACTACAGCTTACGCCATGTACTGTTTAATTAACGTTCCCTCACAAGACCTTTATTAAATAAGCAAACTTGACGCAAGGACAAAACTATCACTGAACAGCTTCCAGAATTAGATCCAAAAATCTTTAAGCACATCTCAACAAACTAGTGAAAAGGCTGCTCTGGTCTAAGTCACGTCCAAAATTAAAAAATAAAACAAAACAAAAAACCCCACAAACAAAACAAAAATGTGTTTCAATGTTCAGCATGACAGAATGAAGAAGAACAACTGAGAAAGTATTAACATTTAATATTAAACTTCTGTGATGGTGACACAAAGTAACTCACACGTATCCTACCTTTTACCATAGTTTCCCATCTTCAACTTCTCTATCATTATAAATGCACACTCCAATGAACCAAAACTTTGCAGAGTTTTCATCAAATCATCTTTATATGGAAGGATACAATACCGTAACATCCCCAAAGGTTTACTACACTGTTCAACTATTATCAAGGAATCATGCTCCTGGTAGACTGCAAGAGTCCTAATTAGAAAGGAAGTCTGAAACAATTCTACTAAGCTTTCATACGTACGTAATCCACATCCAGGTGGCCAAGTAAGAGTTATATGTGCTCGCATCTTAAAAAGCCATCTTCTTGCACTGAATAGCATACGAAGAAATACGATCTTTCAATGCAAGCAGCTACAGAAGGAGCATAAGGCTGCAAATCATTGATCAATTTAATATGTTTTAATAAGCATGCTCATAAACTGTTATTTTGTAACAAACTTTTTCTGTGAAATGCATTGCCCTAGATCAGAGGATTACTGCAGGGTCCACCCACCCCAAATACTCACACTACTTTTAGCATGCCTTAAAGACAGCAGTATTTCTACTAATTCCTTAGAAATTGCATCAGTCATTCAAAACTCCTCATTTTGTACCTTATTATCAACTCATATTAGGGCGTAAGAGGACAGTGTTCTATCCAAAAACGGTACCACTTGCCCCATTGCTACAGACCCGTTTGCTTCATCGCTTAATTCTGTGGGGAAGTTTTTTTATTGTTGTATTTTGCTGAAGAAAGCGCCCCAATAAGGGTTACGTGCACACGACTCCATCCCTGAAGGCACTAAACCCCCTCTCCCAAAAAAGAAGGAACAAGTGCATTGGGTAGACAAAACTTCCTTTTTTGTTCAGTTTAGAACTTCCTATTCTAGCGTGCCTGAAGAAAAACCCATGAAAATAATATTCCATATTGAAATTTAGCGGTCTGACAACAGTTGAAATTTAGTAGCGTGGGGTTTTTTATTACATACTCAAGTGCTATTTCTACTAAAACCCAGATAGTATCACTATCACGTGTTAAATGCCCAGGGAAAACAAAACAACTCTATTTCTTAACCCTTCCGCTTCGGAAACACCAACAGACTCACCCACAATACCAAGGAACAAACATTCAAACCCTGAAGCTCACCGCCCTCCCTTTAGTCAGAAAGGCGGATGTTAAACGAGGAGGTGGATCCGCACACACCTGAAGTGTGACCAGATCAAGTGGTTTTACCCGTTATCCTTTCGGGACACTGCCCCACCTCCGGGCTCCTTACCGCTCACCTTACAGAACGCGCCGCCGGTCTGTTCCCGTTGGAGTTCCCCGGCTTTGCAGGCGTTACCTGGAAGCCCGCGGAGGGACCGGCTGCCCGCAGTTCCCCGAGCGCCCCCCGTCGCGGCTGCCGCCTCAAACGAGCGCCGCCGGCCCTGCCCGAGGGACTGACCGCAGGGGATGCGGGCACCGCGGGTCCCGTCCGCCCCGGCACCAGGGGACGGCGGGGCAAGCGGCCCCGGCAGGGCCCCGCACCCGGCCCCGGCCCCGTCGGGGTCGCTGCGCAGCCCCCCACGAGGACACGCACCGCCCCCCCCCACCGCGGGAGGCCGCTTGGCCCGGCCGAGCTTCTCCAGGGGCTCCCCTCAGCGCAACCGCCCTCCCAGCGCCCGGCACCCCGACTCACCGCGTCCCGGCTGCTCCCCGGCCCGGCGGAGCGTCCCGCCCCCTGCCCCTTCAGAGGCCGGCACGTCGACCCCGACGGTGGTGGTGGTGGTGGCGGCGGCCGCGGCTGCTCCCGGGCAGTGAGCGGGGCCGGCGGACCCTGCGCGCCTCCATCGTCCTCTCCCCGCCTCCTCAGCAGCGTCGGCCCCGCGGGCGGAGCTACGCGCATGCGCGATGGTACCGCCTCGGAGCTCGTCACCACGCCCCTGCACACGCCTGCGCGGAGCCGCCGGGCAGCGGGGAGTAGCGGGCGCAGCGGCGCGCATGCGCGGCGGGGCCCTCCGGAGGCCTGTTCGCCCGTGCCGGGACGGGCGTTTTTCTGCCCTTTTACTCGCTTTTCACTTCAAATTAGAAATTATCATGAGTTAGAAGTCGACCCCTACAGAAGGTTGGGGAAAAAAAAAAATAAAGAGCAAAGGGCACAACCCTTCAACATCCGCCACAAAATCCACGGTACCAGCGTTGACCAAGCGACGGGCCAGCGGAGGAGAAGTGGCTGCGTCCTCCTCAAACTGAGCGAACGGCAGATTGTCCAGGCCCAGCCTTACCCTGCTGTGGGTTGGGTCTGTTCATAATACTACACGTCTGCTGTTATCTCTTGGGCGGCCCACCACAAGGACGGGACCGGACCCTTCAATTACAGCGCCCTGTCGGAGGTGCCAGGTGTGCAAGACCCGTACTCTGACCTGCAACGCGTCATCTAAGCACCGGCACAGATGTGTACGTTCAATCGGTTTCGTCTGCTTGCTGCCCTTCAGCTCGTGCCGCAGCTTGGCATGCCTTTGCTATGGCTGTGGTTGGTTGTACGCACTTCACTGACTCCCATCTACCCTGCAGTAACTGTCACAAACTTTTACCTTAATCCTTCATTAGACCAGCAGTTAAATACTTCTGATATAACAGACTCATACGCATAGCTCATTGGATTGTCTATCAGGATAAATCCACAAAGTGAGAAGTTACACCATTTGAGAATGGGGAAATTCGGGATTTTTTTTCTTATTCCTTTATGCAGAAGTTTGTTTTCAGGAAACTGCAAAGAAGTGACAGCCAATAAATGACAAAACAAACTTGAAAAAGAGGAAGGAGTTGCTACATATGGGGAAATACCACAGGCAATGTGACACCAGTTTCTTGAAAGTGCAGTATTTTGAGTCACAATTACTCTTTAATCCTCCTTCCAGACAACGTTAAGAGCCCAGTCTGCAAGGAAACAATACACAGCTCTATGAAGCTGATGTCTTGGAGACTCAAATGTCTTTCAGGTGCTGAAAGAGATGTGCAGACTGGAAAGGAACAACACAACATGACACTAGGAAGGAATACAGCACTAAGTTTTACAGAGTCAAAGCATTCATCTGAAGAGCTGCAGTAAACCACCACGTTCCAGCAGAGAGGACGCATGCTCGGACACAGCACCTTTGTTAACCATGCCCATCTGTACCCAATTATGGGGTACAAAAGCCAACCAAGGAGTAAATTTTCATTCAAGCTGGCTCTTGGGATAGATTTTTCCAAATGCATTAAGATGAAAGACATGAATTACCACTAGAACCATTTTCCACAAGAATATATATTGGCTGTTAAAAAACCAAGCATTTCAAAGTGGCAGGTTTTTTGTCCCCACATACAGTAACTTCATGCAGTTGCTCAACATTTTGTAAGAGGCATGAACTCCGCAACATCATGAACACTTATCCTCATTAATTGTTGGGGATAAGACTGCTAATCAGCTGAGCCTACCCTATTTATAAATAAGAGCTACAGTTAAAACAGCAGCTCTGAGCTGCCCAAGTTCAGCAGCGACCTTGGAAACTCTGCTTGCTGCTCTGGATGAATATAGCAGACAGACTGGTAAGACCTCTTTCCTCTCTACAGACTGAAGGGCCATAAGAAATGGAAGAGTCTTATGTCATTTTAGAGCACGTCCTCCATAACACCATGACCAGAGCAGTATAGCTCAGCACTCTCACCCAGGTTGTGCTTCCTTTCTCCCAGGGAAGACAAAGGATAAAATAAAGACAAATGTTGGCAGTAACATTGAGAAATAAGCCTAAGATCATACTGTTTTTTCTACTAAGGCTCTCAGTTCTGTGAAATGTAATTTGACTGGCTTTAGATTAACAACAAAGATAAGTTAACAAAAATGCTGTTGCTTGTTTGACTAATTGCAGAGAAGACTAGTGCCTGATACAGAGAGGCTGTGTTCAGTCTCCATCTACAACCCAAACCTATCTTCAGCAGAAGGTATTTCCACTGAACAGGAAACAATTAACAAATTGTCTCTATTAACACCTAACAGGGTTGAAGAACATAGTTCTTACCTCTCAAACTTCATTTCAAACAGTCTCTGATGACTCAGAATTCCTGAGGAATCATGAGGAATAAAAATGTCCGCAAAGTTTAAATTCTGATGAAAATGGTGGCACATGAATGTGACAAATAAGCTATTTATCAATGGTCACAAACTACAAAGCCACTGACATAAAGACAGAGAAATGTATGCCACAGCATTGCATTCATTATTCTGGCTGACTGCAAACGCCTCCAATTGTTATGTAAATATCATTATCCTGATTTTAAAGACTGAGCTAGATTAATTGACTTGCATAAGGGTTAATAAATCTGTGGTACAGCTGAGATAAGCAATCAGGAATGTTGGCATGTAGCCCCACGGTCAGTCCACTCGACAATACAGATCATCGTTGATAATGTCAGGATAGGATTGAGAGCTGTTGGCAGCCAGTAAAGAAAACTTAGGTAGATGGGAATGAAGAGATTTTGGAGATAGCCAACATGTGAAGAGTAGTATCAAAACAGGCACCCAGGACTTACCTCCTACCTCACAGCAGGATATAGAGAAGAGACAGACCTATGGAGAATGGCTTGGGATGCAGCTTGGGGTGTTTTGGGAGGTGTTCCTGTCTCTCTCTGCGTGACTAATGGAGTCTGTTTTTCTGCCTTCAAAACAAATAAAAACAATTACTTCCCTCTTTGTCAATCTTGTCAAGACTGTAATCTCACTGGTACAGGAAATGCCTCTTTGCATGCACCTGAGAAGCATGCAGTCCATATTTTATGGATTGCCAGTTGCTACCCTAATGCAAATAAGAATCAAAAACCTGGTCTACTTATTACACCATTTTACGGTTCACAGTAAACCTGGTGATTCTTTTTAGGAAAGACCTTAATTCACAGGAGACCTTGATTCTTTTTAGGAAAGCAGCTTCATTAATTGGAAAATTTGAAATCTTCTAGTTGCTTCAGTTTCCCCAATTGCAGTTGCTACCTGCCCCCAAGCCACCAGTGCTTCCAACATTTATGATAGGAATATAGGAGAGATGTCAGAATCCAGCCTTACGGAATTCCAGCTCACTTTTGGTATTTCAAGGAAACTGGCTTATTTGTATCACCTAGGCTATCGTCGGAAGACACCCTATCGGCATTACAAACATCTAACAGGTACTGAAATTCCAACTTCAGCAGCTAGTTGGCTCTTGATAGCAGGGGTAGCTGGTTGTTCTGGGTCCTTTATTTGCCAGAAGCCACCCAAGTCAAACAAGTAAATAAACGCCTTATTGTAATAATGGAGGAAGTTGGGTCACAAGCTTTCTTAACTGCCCAAACTTTGCTGCTGCTCATCAGGCTGTTCTCAAAGAAACAGAAGTACCAAGTTGTCATATGATGCACTGTAAACATGCACATTCATTATTACAATGCAGCCGATGCAAACTCACTATGAGTTAACACTTAAATTTCTGCTGTGAAAGTCAATAGGGACCCAATTTGCAGCTAGGTCATTAACAAAAGTTTCCTTGAAGCCCTAAGACGCTACAGTTCTAAGTTCAAGAACTTCGTTGTCTACAATCAGGAAAGTTATCGATATCTTCTTACTATGTGGCTCTAAAGTTCTTGGACGTAAGCGCTCCTTTGCAGTGCTTGGCTTATCAGACAGTCACAGAGTGTACTCTCGTATTAAACACTGTTAAAACCCCCCAAAAAACAACAACTAGTCCCTGGATTGAAAGTTACTCTTCCTCTGTTTTGTTTTGTCTTGTAATTGAGGTTTTTTTATTCCTTTGACCTTTAGGTTTGGGCTGTCCCACAAGTTATGTAATAGCACAAGAAAGAATTCTAACCAGTGACTTGGTATTACCACGACACATTTTTATTTAAATAAACCTAAAATCTTGGTGGAAGAACTTCAAAAGTAAGTGTGTAGCCACTGATTTGCTGATGAGGATCATACGGGGCCAGCTTGCTTTTCATCAATAAGTGAGCCAAACTAAAGCCAATGCCAACACAACATGGACTTGAAGAGACAGAATTAATGCTTGGAAAAATCTATGCAAAGGGAAAACTTAAATATAATTCTGAAAACAGAAACATATAAAAACAGTTGATGTGATCAGTATAACACAAAAGCAGAGGAAACCAGCCTGGAATTCAAAAGCTTCAGTGTAAGATAGGATTAATTCTGAATATAAGCCTTACATCGCACCCTTCTAGCTGTCAAAAACAGAAATGAAGAGAGACTTGTCTCTGCCAACTACTGGTTCATTTGCATTAGAATTCTCTATAACCCAGCATTATTAACATTCTTCTTTTCATGTATTCAGCTCCCTTGTATTTTGCAGATGCTCAGATCACAGATGCATTTGAAAACCTTCCCATTCAAAACCTTTGTTCTAGTTCTCAGAAAGCCACAGAAAGGTGATGAAGATGTCCTTTTCCTTTGCACAAAAGGAAATATACCTACCGAATACCCCATATTGAAAGAACAGCCTCCTCTATAGTTAAATGATCCTTTTCTTCATAGGAAAGAGCAGGGTAATTTTTCAGATAAAAGAATGACACGCTCAAGAGATCTGCACCTGCATTTACAATAGCTTGGGTACAATTACTGGTCCTACTACCTCAGACAGAAGAGTGACTGTGGACACCAGTGAAACCTATCCCTTCCCTAAGATGCTTCCACTAGAAAGAGTACAAGAAAGCAGCAGTGGCATGTTCTTGTAGGACTGACTTGTTCTCTTGATTACTAACTACATTTAGGCACCAATTTACCTTCCCTCTTCATTCACAGGTAGTTTTCCTAATTCAGTGGTCAAGCAGCTATTTAAAAAAAAAAAAAAAAAGAAAAAGAATTAAAATACCATCCTCATTCCCCCAGGTAACTATCTGTTCCTTAAAGGCTATGTTTCTTTTTAAACTTAACAGATATATTTTAGTTCCCTGTGCCTGCTGATTTCTTCCTCTACCACAGGACAAACTTTCCAGCATTTCTGGTTCCAGCACTGTTCCCCACTAACCTTCAGAGCTTTCCAGTAAGCATGGCTGATCCTGAATCATACTTTCATTTCCTGTTTTGTCTCTAAGCATTCACCTGTTGTGAGACAGCAGGTTAGTTATTCAGAAAACATTTCAGTAACCAGGTCAGCAATGTAATGTTTGTAAGTCTATTATAGAACAACTCCTAATCATAGGAAACTAGGACTTAGTGATACCTCAAGACGTCATGCACTCCTCTGCCCCAAGGCAGGATCAATTTTATCCACGTCATGTCTAGCAGACATCTACCAAAACTGTTCTTAAGGATCACTAATCATAGAAACGCTACAGCAAGGCTATATTTCAGTGTTACTCATAATTATTACACTAATAAGCTTTTTCTAGTGCAAAAGTCCCTTGATACATTGTGAACTCCCAATACTTTTTGCTCTATTCACCAGGGACGTGGAAAATGTTTTTAATTCCAGCAGCCTTTTACATAAAACCTTATGTTTCTTCTCAGTCATCCTTTCTTTAGATTGAAACCTCCCTATTGTTTAAACAGCCCTTACATAGCATGATATCTAAATCTCTGATATTCTCATTGCTGTCTTCTGGACATTTTCCCATTTACCCATGTTTTCTTGCAGAACAGCACCTGGAATTGCAACCATTGCACTGCCTGAGGAACTACCACTGCATCAGAAAAGAAAGTTACTTTACAAGGCTTGCAGGAATAATTCATTTGTACAACCCAGTGTGATGTTAACCTTTGCTGCAGTGGCATGATGTTATTGACTTGTATTTAGCTGAGGATCCACTTTAATTCTGTGACCCTCATCTGAAGCACAGCTGCTTATCTTTGTCTTCCCCTGTATGTATTTCTGTATTATATTATTTCTCCTAGGTGAGGCAGTACTTTTTCCTACTGACTGTCATCTATTTTTTTTCTGGACTATTTCTCTAATTGTTCTAATTATTACAGACTTCAGTGTCCTCCAACGTATTTACAGTCCCATTCAATCTCACATTATCTACTCAAAGCAGAGTAAATGATAAAGGTTTTCCTCACATCTTTTGCAAGTTACATTTTAAAACAACTGTATTTTAAAACATTTATTCACTAAAAGACTTAAAACATGAAAGCATTTAAAATACATGAGAAATTCTGAAGTCAATAGTTCCCTTTTCAAACTCTTGGAGCAATAATGTTCAGCCAGTTTGACTTGTCATGTAGAACTTTCTTGGGTACAAAAATTGTGTCATTTACAATGACCACAGCAGAACGCGTATGCATTGACAGAATAAATGCAATGCTATCAGCCTATTAATGCTTGCTACCAATTCTCATTCTTTACTTGTTCTGGAGTTTCCCTGTGGCTTCTAATACTGGAATTCCTACAGTTTGCAATCACGTCTCAGGGCTTGTCAGATATTTCACAGGCTCAAGCAACGGGTTTTCGTGATGTGGGACTCTTGACTTCAGGACAGAAGCAGCAGGTGTCCCTCAGCCCCCAGGACAGGGGTGCCCAAACAAGTCTGTGGCACAGGTGGTGGCAGAAGGTGCAATTGCTGCTGGTCCTATCGCACCCCCACACCCTGCTCCAAAACCTGCCCAGAGGTGGGCAGGGAGCACTAAATCAGAAACTAGGAAAGAGCTGCTGTAAAAATTGCAGCAGTGCCCTCTAGTGTTTATGAAATGGTGCAAAGTTCTTAACGTTAATTAAGCTCAAAAGGTTCACGCATTAAAGCACAAAAGATGAACTTTTTAACTAAGCTCGGTAACACCACTTGCACAACCTCTGTGACAGCAGACTGGCCATCAGCCAGACAGAACTCATTTTTGTGTCTCCCAGACATTGCCCTGCAAGTAATTTTTAGGTCAGCCCAGTCTGGAACACACAAAACGATGGCTTTGAGATTCCTTTACACATTGGCTGTAAAGATTAAGAGTACAGAAGAAGTAGTATCTCCTTATCATACTTCATGTCTATAAAGTAACAGAGAAGATTCAGGAAAGCAGCATGTTTTACTGTGGCATCTAAGATGGACAGAAGGCTGCAGTAACCATTTGTATTGAAGAGTATTGTCTGTAACAGTGTTCCCTAACAATAGCAGTGGTACATCCCCAAACTGCTACGACATACAAGAGTCTCTGGAAGCATGCAGTGGGGCATACGTCCTGGTATAAACCATGTATTGGAAAAATTATTCTGGCCTGAGTGTTTGCTTACCATCTTTCAAGGTGGCATCTTCCCAGGCACTTTAACCTGCTACACACACCATCGAGCCGCTAGCAACCAGCGTATAATTGCTGGCAGTCCTATTTTGGGATAAGAATCTGTCCCACAATTTAAGACTTGGTTCATACGGTTTTATTATATATTTTATTTCTCTAATCAGAATATAATCGTATGACTCATTGAAGTAATGTAGTAAAAAATACAGATGACTTTTAACAACGTGAAGACCCTTAACAGCATACTAAACTTAAATCTTTTTACCTTTTTGTGTATTAGTAGTGTGTCACGTTTGCAATGTTTTTGTGGGATCCTCTTGGAAGTTATCAGGCCCTCTGATCCTTAGAATTGGTAGGAAGAGTCTGTTGTGGAAAAACAAGGTCTACCTCCCTCCAGGAAGATATGGGTCTATGTAAAACAGACCCTAGCAGGAAAAAAAAGAGGAAAAAAGCTGACAAGGATAGGGGATCGAGGTTAGAACAATAAGAGTGAGCAATGCAGGAGGTTCAGACAATATTAACGAGTCAATGAAAGGCTTATAAAACTAACAGCCAGTCTCTAGAGAAGCTTTGCCCTACTGGATGAGTAGACCAGAGAAGTGAAGAAGCTCCAAGTTCAGAGAACGTCACCCTCTTGAGCTTTCTTCTCTCACATCGGCAGGTCTGAAGGATAGGTTTTGAGGACAACACATCATGCACCCTTTGGAACAACATTCTTACAATTTGTGAAGTGGAGCAGAAGAAAAAGTTAGGCTTTCTTCAGGGACAAACCCCAGTAACAGGTAAAAAAAAAAATCCCAGCTCCTTTATTCTGCATGCTCTTTAGCGCTGTATTAGATGCATTTCTGAGGTGTTCATCGCAACAGGGCTAGGGCATTCCCTGCTCCTGAGCTTACCTCATTGTGAAGATGTATGTATCTTCACATACCATTAAAAGATACGATGAGTGTTCTCACAGGGTTAACGCAACAAGGAAAACCATGTTGTGGTATTTAAAATCATCCAGAGCTGGTATGCCCCAACTACAGCAGTATAGCCAGCCATAACATGGGAATGGCAGTTGCCATGCTTATCTTTGGGTACCTCATTTGCCCTTGGGCCACACCTTGGCGTTGAAAAAGACCCTTACTCTTGCGAAGCATTACAGATCACCCTGGGACAAGTTCCCAGGCTAAACTGGGCATCAACACCAGGTGGCAGCAGAAGCTGCAGCCTGGTACTTTCAAGCCAACAGACATGAGATTCAATGCAAATTCAAATTTTGTTTCACTGTACAGCACCCCAGATACAGTGGACTTAGTGTGGGTTTCATGCTCATCATGGGACGATAGCTTGCAAAAGATCATATGGAAGCAAATACATCAGTTATATTAATTTTCCCCACTATATTTCTGTGTGTGCCTGTGTCTATAGGTAACCTCACCAAGCAACCTGCAGAATTGAGAGCCTCACACATTACTTCTATCCAAACTGCTATTTTCTCCACATTTTAAAGACATTCTCCTAACATGGTCAATTACATGATATTAAATCACAAAAGCATAATCTTTTTTGTAGATAAGAATTTAAGTTTTAGCTCTTGTTCCCTTACATCTCTTAGACTCGTTTCCTTTCATAAAATACATCAACAAATTCATGCACATTCTGTCATATATCACATTGAAAACAAAATATCAAATTTCAACATAAGTGACCAGAAATCAAACTACTTAGATATAATTAACATGATCATTAATTATACAGTTATGACTACAAGATCAGAACTTAGACCCCAAATGTCATATGAGCCTAGGAAAAGCAGTATTTGATGTTCACATATGGCATAATCTTCAGTTCCCAGCAGCTGAAGAGCCTGTACCTGACCACTCATGCAAGCAAAGCTCCTAAATAATGCATGGCACTATTATGAATTAGTTCTTAATGCACATGCTTTCCATCAGGATCACAAGTCTTTTGATTGCAGTCAGGCACAGTGCAGGTAGCCACTCTGAAAAAGGGTAGGGTACAAATGAGAATCACTTGCAGACTGTTTCACCAATGGATCCTGAATAGCACTGGACTAATAATGAAACTTGCTGTCTTTGTGACATGGTAAAGGGGGGAGCGCAGGGGGAAGGAAAGATCCAAGTAACTTTCAGAAGTGCTGCAGCTGCCCAGTTATATAACTTTTCAAAGAGCCCAGACAATTATTTTGTGATCTGGTCTTCCTCCACAGAGCTGAATTTCCATACTGCAAAGCATTAAAGCCTCTCAAACAATACCAAGAAAAACAGGGCTATCATCTGAGTAGGAGGATAGGCTCATAAATCCGCTTGATATAATTGCAGAGGATGTCCTGTGGAGAACTCAGCCAAACACAACTCCTAAGATTCTCTCTCACTACTAGAATAAACTGTAAAATTAAGAATATTTGTGCTTTATCTGGCTTATACCCAAATGTATTACAGTCGACATTTCCTCTAACAATATGAGAATGTCATGCTAATCCCACCCCGATCCTGTTGCCATCATCTGCTGCTGCTAACTGGAGCGATTCTGCATGGCGGAAAATTATGGCAACTGCCAAGACTCATCAGCCTGAGCAAGCGGATGTCAGACAGGAAGAGCAAATGCAAAGGAATACTCTTCTCGCTAAACACAACTGCAGGTCAGGGAGCCAGCCTGTGTTCCAACTCAGCCATTACATGACAAGGGTAAATCACAAGCATCTCCATGCTACAGACTCCCTGTATACAAAATGGAGGAAATGCCTTCCTCCCAGGAGTGTGATGAAATCAGCTGGGAGGGTTTTTTTGCCTTTTTAGCTGGAGAGACATGTGCAGGCATTGTACTATTAAGTTGACAAAGTAGTTCAAAAGGGCACACACAGTTTTGGCAAGTGATTTCTTACTTGATTCCTTTGGAAGAAAAAAAAAAGTTGAATGTGGTTCAGATAAAGAAGCTTCTTTGCAAACATAATGCCACAGCGCCTGCCTATTGCCAGCACTGCTGCTTGCCATTCAAAATGTAAACAGTAAAGCATTAGAAATAGTATATTAACAAAGTTAAACTATTCAGAACCAGCACAAGGACTGAAAGGTTTTGAAGTTCCTAGCAGTTGTATTGCTAACCTTAACTGCACATTTTCCATCCAGTGTGCACCGCAAATTTTAATTGACAATACCGCCTGAAGTGCAAAGAACTGACAGAATAATTTGGAATCTAAGGGTGAGGAGGATATAGCTGCCACACCATAAAACAGGCTCAAGAGTTTTAATTTATGTTTTTAGTAGAGAATGAGATGCTAGGTCTGTTAAATTAAGCTCTACAACTTGGTGAGGAACTTTAATTTTCACCAGGATCAGAGCTGAGGTCAGAAGATTGCCTGGCTCCCATCTGGTGTTTCTAGTTGTTAGTCTCTGCGTACAGAACTGTGACAAGCTTCAAAGAACAAGAATGATCCTTTTACTTATAAAAGTTTAACCTTCAATTCTGATAAGCTGTTCCTTGAAGTCTATCTGTAATTGCTCCATTTCCTGTCACCATGTCTGATGCTATCACTTGATTGAAATAAGCCATAGGAGGAGGAAGATAGAATTGCTCAGAGTAATTTTTTTTTTAATTCCAACATCACTTTTTAGAACTGCCACTGACACCAGCTGGGCCAATGCATCTCACTCAGATTTCTCCACACTGAATGTTCTTAGCTCTTTGGCCTTCCTTTATAATTCAGTAATAAATACCTCATACCCTGGGCAATTCTTTCACATGACTTGACAGCGTGAACTTGGGACAAGATTTGACAAGCTTTTCAGAATCCAGTGGGTTAAACACACATCTGATGAAAGTAGCAGATGAAATATAGAATTGTACAACTAAGTGGTGCAGTCATCCTTGGAAAAGCTCCCAGATCTCTCGTTAGTGCAAAATGGTGTCCATCACTTTGAGCTGTCACTCCTTGAATACTTACTGTTCATTCAAGAGCTCATATCTCCACTACACAAAGAACAGCAGCTGTTTAACAGTTTAACAGTTCCTATGCTCTACAAGAAAACTTGGAGGGGTATGGAGGGGCCGGAAGGAAGTTGGAACTGGTGTTCCTAAGCGGGACTCAGTGTCAACTAATGTGGGGAAAAAAATAAAAATAATAAAAAAAAAATCAATGAAAGTTTAGATAAATATATGCAGTTACATACTGTTACAGTATGACTCACTCTGTCAAGCACCAGCCAAGCATAGAAAAGGATCCGTTGCTGCCTACTTGCTCTTCACTCAACACGAATCCTTATTTTGCAAAAGAGACAAAAACTAAATTCTATACATCTTAAAATATATTTGCTTTTGTAAACAAGGACTTGAAATTTGTGTGATGGTTCTATCAGATACAAGAATAATACGTATCGTAGCAATACTCACTTCCACTGCAGAAAGGTACTTCACTACACTGCTAGATAGAACTGGACAAAATCTGATCTTAGCATGAATACCTTGTCAATCAAAACATCTTCATTAGAAACTCCAGATCCCGATTCCTATTTAAAGCAGAGGAGAAAAGCTGAAAACAGCATTTGGGATTAGAGCTATGACAGAGTGCATCAAAGATGTTGAGAGGGAGTTCAGAAATATTGGGGGGGGGGCATGCAGGGAATTACTGAGGCTCTTCAGGATCTCCATCCATTATTTTCTATAATGAGAGTTGAATTTAAAGTTGTCTAAGAGATTCTGCTTCAGTTAACACTGGTTGATTTTAACCTCTCCACCTCTGCCATCTGTGGTTTACATACATGTGGTTACATACACCAGAAAAGAAAATCCCTATAAAAGTAAATATTAGGAAAAAGCTTGCCTTGTTTGTAAGTCTTTATTAAAAAAATCAGAACATCTTCAATGGACTCTGAAGATATGTGAAGGGGGGGTTACATATACTAGGAACATGCATTGCAGCCAAATTCAGCAGCCAAATTGTTGTATACACTTTCTCCACATTGACCATGCATCTTCATTATGTTTTATACCACCAGATGGAGCTGCACTGTTTGTACTTCTATATACAATTTTCATGAGGACTCAGCATTTTACCATCTTGAATAGTTCATCCTTTTTAACAGACTCGTCCTTCCCTTATCTATTTTGCCATTTAAAAATCTGTTACATCAAATAAACTTTTCATTTTCCACTTCCAGCTCAACAGATGATTACCTCTCAGGGTCAATCACATCTCGCTGCACTAATCTACAGCAAACGGCTTCTGAGTAATTAAAGAAGGAAAAGAAGATTCTCTTTGTTCTATTTTATGACACAATTGACTTGGTTTAAGCCTGGAATTACTTGAATGAGTATTTTGCAGGACCTGTGTTTCTAAAGGGTGAGGTTTTAGCAGCCAGCTCTCTAAGCAATGAGAATTTTATGGCTCCTGTTTTCCTCATGCAAGTGACATACCGGGTAATTTGACAAATAGAGTCTGTGTTACTATCCAATATACACTTTTAAAAGACTCCTCAGAGACTTTTTAGTATTGACATTGGAAGAAAAAGCTGATTAGACAGTTTCAGAATGATTCAGCTTTGCCTTCCTCTAATGAAGATACTTTGAATGGGTCCAGATTATCAGCGCTCTGGAAGATCAACTTCTCATCTGGGACCCCACAATTTGTCAGTGTTTGACAAGAGTTTAAGAATCACAAGAAGTATGAGCTCAAGCTTTCCTGCTTCCACTGAATTGATTTAATCCATAGAGCAAGTGTTACACGAGGACACTTTTCCCCGCTCTGCATTTCAACACTCTTAAATGTGCACAGGTTACAAACGAGCAGGCAGCAAAGTGTAGATCCAAACGTGAGGCCCTGTGGTCAGAAGGCCAGAAATCTGCCAGTCGTGTACCGTCTCCTGTCAGGAAACAGGAACTGCAGATTGTCTGAACAGCGTTTCCTGGAGAGTGGTTTAACACAAGCAATAAAGCCTGGAACAACAGCCACGTCAGAAACAAGGCCTTCGTTTTCTCAGTCCAAGTGACTGATAGAGCAGGCCCATGGATTTTGATTTACCGATGGATCACGTTTCACAGAACAGTAAGAAAAAAAAAAAAAAAAAGACAGCATCCAGTAATGTTTAAGAAAAGACTAGAAGGGGACAGAGCAGGAATCTTACTAACTCATCAGGTACACTAGACCATAGTAATAATATTTAAATCAGCAAATAACACGGCCAGAAAAAAAGCACAGCTGACAGGATGCAGCAGCTGCCCTTCAGGACACAAGATGTCTGCTCCCGTCCCCGCGCATACCGGAGTTTTTGCGTGACAGGGCCGTTCAGAGCAGGGGTGACAAGGGAATACGCTAAGCAACCCTGTTAGAACAGCAGCACTGAAATCTATTGCTTATTCTTTCCAAACTTTCTCCAGCTCTTCTTTCTCCCTTTCTTGTACAGCCCTAAAAATTCAACTTTTCTCATAATTTAGGAGAATTATTACACATTGGAATGTAATATAGATAGGAAGTGACCAGTTAGATCCCCTGAGTAGCCTGACATTTAAAGTAGAAGCAGACTTTCTAAAGATTATACGAAGAGCACGAAAAAAGAGCATCACTAAGCAAAAACAGCCAGCTGCTGTTAGAACTTGTTCATTAGTCGGTTCTTTTCTTTCCCCTCAAATCTGAATTCATGGTTATACCTATACTAAAACCAGTGTTAATCACAATACCACACATGATCCTGATTTGTTTCAGACCAAGTTATACAGAATTCAGCAAGGGTGATAGGTTTTATTATTATTTACTCTGCTACTTCCCAGAAACTAGATCATTCTATTTTTAGCTCTTATTCAATCAGTAATTTTAAGTATGTTTCACAGCTGAATTAGAACAGTCCAGAGCACTTAATGGTCAAAAGTTAGAATGCTGAACTCAGATCTTTCCTTCTACTAGCAGTAGAGCCTTAGATCTTTTAGAATACATTTCACTCACTAAAGAAATTAAAGACCATGAGGGGCATAAAAAACATTTAATTAAAAGTCTTAACTCTAGGTACTGAGATTGAGAAACCTGTTCTCTCCTCCTTCACTTGACTCCCCCCCAGCTCCATGGAGGATTCCAATCCTGTGGAAATCCATTCTATTATCACAACACACTTTCCAAGCCAGGACCAGACAACTGTAATTCCTTCTTTTCCCACCTCCACACCCCCTTATCCAAATACCTCAGATCCATCGGTCTTGTCCGCCTTCGTCATCTAACGTGTGATAAACACGTAAAGTTTTACTCCATCCTCCTTTGCAAAGACTCCACTCCTCATCCCTTCATATATCTAATACATACTCAGGAGCCCATGAGTAAGAAACTGCAATTGCTGCCACTAAGACCAAGCAGAGACAAACTGTTCTCACATATTATTGTTCTCAGTTTATGAAATCTTGCTCTAGAAGTTTGCCAGCAGCTAGGTGAAGCTTCTCTTTTGGAAGCACATCCCAGAATTAAGTCAGAATATTCTGAAAGCCTACAGGAGGAGCTACTCTGTTACTATGATTGCTATAGGTAAGCTTACATAAGCCATTTTGATTTGGGTACTGATCTAAGCCCATTCTAAAATTAAAGGTGTTTCAAACTTGGGCCAAAGATGCAAGAGAGTTCAGCGCGTCTCACTTTGCATACCCATTTTTCTTCAGTTACAGCTCTCTGAATAACTAAGCATACAAAGACAAATATTTAAATAATGTAGTTTAAAGCTTCATAGTTAACAGAAGCACTGTCTGTAATAAGAGGCATTTGCAACTGTTTGCATTTCAAATAAATCACACTACATATTAGCCACTTGACACAAAAAGTTACTACCATGGCAGGTATTTTATTGCCAGCAAAGGCATTCTCCGCACGGGTGGGAAGCAGTAATTTAACATGGATAGAGATCAAGGAAAGTTAGACAGATCATGTCTGCATTGATTTTATTATAGACTAGACAAAGTTACATATGAAACATCCATTGGAATAAAACTATACCACGTGAGTGGAAAAAACAGCTATACCCTTTGGAATTGGAAAAGATTAAATTTGAATTCCAAAATTTAAGCATTTCCAGCCATGAGCTACTTACCAGTATTCTGCAGTCCAAAACCCAAAGCTCACAGTTAATGGTTGCTAGTTAAGTAATGCCGCCATCATATTTTCCATACTCACAGCTTTTAAAAACTTCTCCATTGAGGCTGAGAATTTCCACGTTTGGTATGAAACCAAGCCATGGCATTGGAGTTTCTCTTGGTTGATGTGAAATGAGGGAAAATCCACTTTTGTTTAGGTCAGAACAAGAGACTTTACTGACTAAAAATACAACCCAAAACCCTCAAGTGGACCAATACCAAACTGTTAAACCAACTGACCTTCAACACCTCTTGTTTCAGGAATTTGCTTCTGTGGGTAGAAAATCCTTTCCCCCCCCAGATATAATTCTGCCTTGCGGAGACTTTGTTCTTACTGAGCAATTAAGTGGCAACTACTTACCCTTCTCAGTACCTACAGTGAGGACAGCTAACAATGACAACAGAGCTTATTTGGCCAGATCCTCAAATGGCAATAACACAAGATGTTCCAACTCAATTCTTTTCCTATTAAAGGACACAAAAGTTTTAAAAGAAGTTACTGAACATTGTGCTCTGATATCCTACTTCAGGTGTTACACTTATATATTCCAACAACCATTTTTGTGATGTGTACCACATGAATCATACTTAGCTACTTTCATTTGGAGTTTAAGCTAAGAGAGCTACCAGCAGTTCTTGATTAAGCTCTCGAGTCGCTCTAGCGATCAAACTAAGAAATGTCCATCTTAAATAGTTAAGAATGGAGGAAACAAAATGCCTGCAGCCGCTAAGCTCCATATAGTTGCCATTCAGCGTTAGCATATAATGTACATTTACGCATATATTTTCAGATACTGCTGGCGACACTTTCCCATAACAAAAATTGTGAGCATTTTAGATCATCTTGCAACTCTTTTTAGCTTTAAAATGAATCCCACATCCTTTCACATGAATACAGTTCAGACCTAAAACACACTGCATACCCTGCCCAATTAACCATTTTAAAATCCTGAACAACCTAATTTGGGGCATCATATACTTCTCTCAAATGTTTATTTCATAACTCAAATCCTGCCAGAAGCAGTTTTGTGGGTTGAACAATAAGCTGCAAAACAGATCAGTCAAAACTCATGTCAAACTGCTTTATTACATCTTAAATAACATTACATTTTAATATAGTATCTATCTTGCATCCAGCTTTCTTGAAGTACACTGACTTTAAAATTAAATACAAAAGGTGAAGAGGGATACAGGGCGTGGAGAAAGCTCTACAGAGTAGTTTCATGAAAGAGAGTAAGAGGGAATTCATCTTTTATGCCAAATCCAGGCCTAACGCACAATTACAGCACATTTTTGTACAGAATGTTGCAGAAAAAACAAAATGGAGAAAAGCTACTACTGCTGCTAGGAAGGAGCATTTCTGGATACAGTGAGAAGATAGGAAAGTTTAACAGAACAATCTGCTGTCCAAACACTGCTGCTTTTAACATTTTATTTGAAAAGAAAGCCAGGAAAACCTGCTCATTACAAAAATGACTCTGATCAGATGCAAAGGACTCATCCTACAAGAGGAACTGGCTGTGAGGAACTGATTTATAAAGAAGATGGTTTAGGTTCCCTCCTCCCACACCCCAGAATCTTTGACAGCGATTGTTTGAACAGGCTGTTTCTTTAAAAAAAAGTGACTTATCACGCTACTCCAAAACGTGCATAGCTTTGTACTTGAGTTCTTCATAGATTTATGCACAGAGTAGCAACAATAAATGAATACAGCGACAATGGTTACAGTTTTTAAACAGGTTATTTCTTCAAAGAAAAAACATCTAAGGACTTAGTCCAATATGCACTTTTTAGCATTTCTACAGCATGCGATTCTAAGAGTAAACCCACCCAATATGGCAAACAATCAAAAAAGGTTTTTTTTTTTTGTTTAACTTAGAAAGTTCAAGATCATTATTTTCAAAACATTGATTTGTACATCATTTCATACACAAAGAATTGACTCAATACCCAAGTGTAGGATAGGTCTCTTTTGAAAACAGAGATTCCTGGTTGTTGAGACTTATAGGATAGTGTTAGGATATATAAACTGCCCTTTCAAGTGGACAAAACCAAAACAGATTAAAAAAATCAGTGTGGTGAAAAGGGGGAGGGGGGGGCAGGAGGGACCAAGGATTGCTTTTGTTATCCATAAAAGGTGAAAAGATTCTTTAAACAAGCATTCATTACCTTTTACAGCATGTGCTTGGTTACCTTACTGCTTAACATTATCCTATATATGCCAAGTTTTGTGCAACAATTATCTGTGATACTAGAAAATAAAATAAAAAAAAAATTAGGGACTAAATTTACAGCGTTAACAACCCCCAGATGCTCTGGGCTAGGACTCCCTTGTTTTGCTCAATTAAATACATAGAGAAATGTATTTAAAAAGGAAACTTGAAAAAAATCCTGCTACAAACATGACTTTAAAATTTGCAAGTGTGTGAGATAAAGTCCTTAACTTCAACTTGGAAACTACAGTGAAAGCTAACTGTTTCACAATTATGCTCAAGTTTATTTTCTGGTCATGCTTTTATGATAGTGTTTCATTTTTAAATTCTCAAGACAAAAAAAAAATGGTCCCAAAAGGAATGCACAATTTCATTTTGCTTACAACACAGAAATTCTTCTTGGAAAGGTAATTGTGCTCTTCATTTCAGCAACAGGAGACGGAAAAGATCTTGCCCTTTGAAGTTGGGGAGGATGGGGGTCCAAGTTAGTATGGTTGGATTGGATATGCTATCATTTTTAATTTTCAACCGTTGGAAACTTCTTCCAGTCATGGAGTCCGCCGCTCTTCTGACACACAGAAAGATTTATTAAGATTTGCACTTTGATAAACTAATCAAATTTCAAGCTTTGCTCTCGCTACCCACTGACACATTTAGCCATTATCTCACCATTTTCAAGAATGTCATTTATTTACCAACCCAGATTCAAAAGACCATACAGTCATCCCTACCAGGAAAATAAAATATGCCAAAACCAGTTAATCACAAAAATGCCATTGCATACAAAAACCCACCGATTTTTTTTTCCCCTCAATGACTTTTCTAATCTGAACTATAAGCTTGCAGCACCAATAAAAGAGCACTATTTGGACCTGGAAAAAAGCATTCTGAATACCGAAACAAGGACAGCCTTAATAAATTGGATACCTACCTACTTCAGTTCCAGATCTTGAGGAAGCTGTCCCATGATCCTGTTGCCACTGCCATACCATCATCAGTCACACCTAAGCAACTGACACGGTTATCATGACCAGCAAGGACACCTATAAATAAGAACACGTAACAAACACATTACATTACTTTGATGATTTCATATTTCAGTTCAAGTAATACTGAGGCACACGTGTTTGAATTAGTCAATCTATACATTAAAGAATCCTGAATATGGTTGGAATTTTTAAATGCTTTTGGTTTTATAAGCACAAACTTAGATATAACCAGGTAGGTTCACGGGGAAGGGGGGTGTGGTGTGGGTGTGTAATTCAGTAAAGGCATTACTCTGAAATTTTCCTGTATATTCCCCACATTATGACCTTTACTGGTTTCTTGTGAGTTGTGAAATCACAGTCCTGAAAATTCTGCTGACAATATCATAGGAATAAATAAATAAATATAGTATAACTATGCATTGCATAGCTCTCAGTATTTCTTCTCCATTGTGATAAAGATCAGTCAGTTTTTACAAAAAAATTTAGTGTGTAAAATCAGAAGTTAAGCTGAATTATATTATGAACACTAAAGCATTTTTCATCTAATTTTATCTTACTACGTTTACAAGCACTTACAAGACTTAAAACTCCTACATACAATCTCTTTGTCAATATGGAGATCTGCTACAATTCAATTATAGTACCATTAAAAAAAAAGAATTGAGATACTAAACAGAAAAATTAAGGGAGCCAACATTTTCCTCTGTCCCCTTTGATTTAACAGTTTCAAGGAAGTAAAAAGAACACCTAATTATGCTCAAGCTCTTTCCAGTCCACAGCACTAAGCTTAGATATTCTTGATAGACTTCAAATTAATCTTTCTACATCAATTACACTGCTCATAGGACTCTCCTCATTCATATTTTGGGCTTTTCCCTTCCCTTTACTATTCTCCAATATGGAACATGAATTAAGACAGTTTTAGTTCTTACCCAAACTAATATGTTTAAAAATTAATATTTTAACTGCTAATTCAGTGTAAAAATAACTATTTCATACACAAACACTCTTCACATTTGAAGAAGTAACACTTCTGATATACTTTATAAAAGCAGTAGCGCTGTGTGAGTAACACCATTAATCTCCAGATCCTTTTAAACCAATACAAGTGTCTAAGCCTCAGCACAGAACGGTGCACTTCTGCCACAGAAGCCAAATTGTAAGTGTTGAAGTGGACGATACAATTTTCAGAAATTCAGTGCAATACAGAAGCCAGCTGCCATCTCCATACAGGTTTATGCACATATTTACAGCGTCACTAATCGAAGTACAAAAATCTTGAGTTGTAAATCTCAACACACAAGGCGGATTCATAAAATGCATTTCTGCACTGAAGTAATTGTATTTTGCACCATTAACTTGCAAATAGAACCAAATACTATTTTACAATATATGAACTGAGTATCCACACTTTGAACTTCTCAGTACTGATAAAAAATATAATGAATTTCGGAAGAAACGAACAAAATCTGAGTGGTAAAGCAAAATTGCTAGAGACAGAAATTAACAAAGCCAATGGAAACTATTTTGGCATAGTCCAGGATTATATGTTTACATTTTTTCTATCCCCTCAAAGCAAATAATGCACTTGTAACTAATCCTTTCAACTGCATGCAGAAGAATATTCTGCTTGGCTGGTGTTTTTTATTTGCTTTTAAAACCCACCTAACCTAGAATATTATTAAAAGTTTAGACCACTTTATTTGGTAACAGAGTAAGTCCCTGTTCTCATCCCCTGTTCTGACAAGAATAACAAAACATTTGCAGCCTAATTTATACCTTTTCTCCTTTTTTCTAATAAATGTTTTTATTTTAAAGAACTGAAGTTAAATTATCTTAATCTTTGGACCATAAGTTTCATATTTCCTCAAAAGATTATGTCCACAGTGTTTGTTGTTCCACTCGTTCTCTCTGCAGCTACTGCTACAAATATCAGGAAAAAGAATTTATATAAGTAGCAACATTAACATTGAATTGCTTTGAACAGTTCATATATAAACAATGTCACAAAGTCTAAAAACAAAACAAAACAGCCCTCTACCACCAAAATCTTGTTTTTAATGGCAATCTTTTTGTTCTCAAGCATCCATTGATCTCTTCTATCCTTTAGCAGTATTCAAATTTATTTGTTAACATCATTAAGCTACTTTCATCATTGGTCATACTAAAACAGGTCATCACAGAGTTTTAAAGTTGAGACAGGGAATGCTAACAAGTCTGTGCATATGACAACTCACACATTCAGTATGTCACACTGTGTTTATGATACTTAAAGCTAAAAATGTTTACCTGCTCTATCAGCTTTCAGTGTGTCCCAGACATTGCAGTTGAAGTCATCGTAACCAGCTAGGAGAAGACGTCCACTCTTGGAAAATGCTACAGAGGTGATGCCACAGATGATATTATCGTGTGAATAAACCATAAGTTCCTGATCAGCCCGAAGATCAAAAAGCCTGCACGTAGCATCATCCGAGCCTGTGGCAAATGCATTGCCATTTGGGAAGAACTTTAATGAGGGAGAAGGAAAAAAAAAAAAAAAGACACATGATTTCAGACTTGATTCCTCTGTCTCATTGAATATACCATTTTGTACAGAACAAGTGGAAAAAGAAAGCAAAGAAGACTACACACCTCTCCACTACTGGGATATGGGCAAAAATAGTGAAGTAATTAAGAGCATGTGAAGAACAGCCACAGTTTTCATTTACCACAATGGATGTGAAGTACAAATTTCAGGTACTTTCCCCAGCGACAAAAACTATTAAAGAAAACATGCCATAATACTACATCATATAGTACACGCTTAAGAGCTGAGACCAGAGAAATATAAAACCATAAATTCCATGTCCTCTGTTCAGGTTGATACATACACAGATGGCATTGATGTCCGACTCATGGCCAGTGAAGGTTTGCCGACACATTCCTTCTCTAACATCCCACAGTTTGGCAGAGGCATCACAGGCACCAGAAACAAAACACCGAGCATCAGGAGCAAGAGACAAACTCATGACATCTCCAGTGTGCCCAGTAAATGTAGTTGTCTGCTGACCAGTTTCTATGTCCCAGAGAGCGCTTGAAAGAGTAATTAAAAAGACAAAAATCAACACATTTGTGCTCTATTACAAGGTCTAGACACCACTTCTTGTCTAAACCTGTTCATTTATATCACTGCTAAAAAGTAAAACTCCATGAAGTGCTAACAAAAAAACATACTGAGAGCAGAAAAACCCCAAATATTCTTTGTTGAACTATTTGTCTATGTTACAGGATAATTATGCACACAAGATTTTAAAAGCCATCTTCAATTTTTTAATATTGGGGGTTTTAAATTGAAAAACAGTACAAAAAACTAACACTCACAGCTATTCTCTTATAAAGAATGTAATTTTAACAAATCCTGTTTAAAAAAAAACAAAAACCACCCCCCAAAAAACACCAAACCACCACAAAAGCAGGAACACATATTTTGAAACATTTTTATGTAAAAACCAAACGTATATATTCAATAGCTACTCAGAATCAGTGTACTAATGGATAGGCATTCAAAGAGACTGACGCTGTGTAGGAGAGGTATTTATTAGACAACCTTTGCTATAAAAACTGCTGCTTGGGAGAGCTGCAATGCTTTTAAGAATTAGATATAATAGAACAATCTATGAAAAGAGATTGAGGTCTTTTTTTCGTTCAGAAGCTAGAATTTATTAAGACATACACCTACATTCTCCTCAAAAAACCTATCTGCTGTCACTGCAGAATATTTTATAGGAGCTCTTCTGAATAGCAACATAAACTAAATTCTGTATTAGAAAAATCCAAATATGACTAAGTAATAAATACTGAATACTAAACAACTTTCAGAAAAGTCATTAGTCTAATACACCTATTTCTGAAAGCCAAACAGTTATTAGAAAAATTTCCTATACCATCCTAACAGAGAATTAGGTCAGGCTGTTCAGAACATGGGCATAACTAAACAGCCAAAGCTAACAAACTTGAAAGACCAAGTTTTCCATTACTAGTAAAAAGGTGATATATGAACAATACTTAATCACATTTAGTCTTCTGGATAGCTATTAGGTTTACAAAGAATAAAATTTCTTTCAATAATAGAGTATAGCTGTGAAAAGCCATTACTAACAATCATGTCAAAATTTTATTGCTTACCAAGTGGTGTCACCAGAGCTGGTAACAATTTGATTATCATCCAAGAAACGACAGCATGACAAGTATCCTGAAAACGAAATAAAAAATTGATGAATAAGACCAGACTCTTCACATCACATACTGGCTTGCTTCTATGTCGCTTCCTCCTCCCTGAAGATGAAGCAAGAGCTACTATATAAGCCTAAAATACAACACAGACAATTTTTATATAGGAACCTCCAACATTTTGGACAAAATACATTTTGGCTCTTTACAGACCATGCCCAATTCAACCCCTGCACTAGCACTGTGATACACCAGTATCACAGCAAATCAGCCTAAACGAAGATGTCTCTAACAGAGAAGAAAATAAACTTAGTCTCTGCCCTGTTTTGTTAATCTGCTTGTTATGGAAATACTTCGCCAATTTTTCTTTTGGTATAGAGTGGGAAGAGGAGGAGAAGGAGAAGGAAGAAAAAGAGGGAGCAGTGACGCAAAAGCATGGAATCCACTGGCCAAGCTGGATATAGGTAAACCCTACGCTGCACACACTAAACTTTCTTAGAAAGTTGATCTGTATGCCACTGCATCCAGGACCAACAAATGCTTCTGACCTCAACTGTATCATACAGCTATTGAGGAAAAAATAAACTACATTCTTGGTCAGTACAAAGAACAGAGCATATACATTGAGTGTTCCCCAACAGTGGCATCAAAGAATTCCAACTGAATGCTCTGAAGCACCTTTGTACTGAATTAACACATGCCAAACTATCAACATAACAACTCTGATTACAAAGTTAGTCTGTCCTGCCAGCCACCTCTGTTTCACAAAACAAACACCTTCTGAAAATCCAAACTACACAAAAAGATTAAAATCTGTAAACATCAGCTTCTAGCTATAGGCTTCGTTCAATTCTGCAACAGAAAAGCAACTCTGGAACAGTTCCTTCGAGAAGATTCCACACAAACTGGTCAGGTCTCAAATGTACTCCTTTGATGTCTCTTGCATTACAGCAAAATTCTGCTTCTCGTGTTTATAAAGACCATTAAGCAGCTAGAATATCATAGAAATAATGCTCTCTTTATTACTAAAATATTTTTCAGTGTTTTGATGCACACACACTCACAGGGCCACATACTGAAAGCCAAAGTTCCCTGTGTACAAACATCATTTCAATTTTCCCCGTATCCTGAAGGGCAGGAAGGAGACAGGGGAAGAAGAGTACCTTCTTAGAAATCACTTCACTGGTCACATCACAACCACTCTCTGAAGGTCAAATCAATATGGCATTCTCACACCCTTAACTACACACAGAGGGTACACAATTCCTTTAAATTACAGAAATTATGCTTTGTAAGAAAAACAGCTGAAAGAAAATTAAATAGCATTAAGTGTACTTTAATTCACATTTAACTTTTTCTGTATTAAAATTCAGTAATGTATAACTATTTATTTCTGAATAACCTTATTTTCCTTCAATGAACAGTCTTTGTACCATTTTCTTTACTCCGTATAGTTAGAGGCTTGATTAGGCAGAAAACCAGAAAGACGGAGCCTACCTGGTATTGTCTCTAAAGAACTGTTAAGAGGTTTTCTCTGGAGCAAGCTGACAGCCTCTAGAGCAATCTCCCTTTGTTTTGCTGCATTTTGGATTACACTCTTTGTGGAAACAAAGAGACCATAAAGATGACATCCAGCTTCAGAGCTGCAGCTTTAGGAGCAATGCCTAATTACCGTCCATTCCCTTTCTCAGATTGTTGGAGGTATTACTGATTCTGCAAGACTACTGATGTGTGTGACAGGCTCAGTATTATGCTAGTACTTTACAAGATACCGGAGTATCTACTAAATAGCCAGCATTTTAATTTTCAACGGAGTGCAAGAAACCACCCACCTGGCTTTTCTGTGAGAAATTTCTGACCCCATTCACAAAAAAAATAAAAATACAATCTGTCCATTATCAGACAATAAACAAAAGCAGTTCACATTTTCTACGTTACTACTGTTTGTAAGGTGCTCGTGTCTGTTAACTATACATTCTTTAGGAAGCGAGAATATCTTCAGCCACTGAATTTGCTTCTAAAGGTACTTTGTGACACTGAGTCTCTTGGTTTGTTCAGAAAGAAAAATTTTCGAGTCCTCCCCCACACTTGAAACACTAGCTTTTAAGCACCACAAGGGACTTTCTTGCTTCAAAAACTCTAACACCTTAGTTTCTACAATCCTTCTTACCTAACAAAACAAATTTTGCTTCATCTGTCACTAAGAGAACTTTGCAGCTACAGTTTACATCCTAATTCATCAGGCAAATCCTACAAGTCTACCTATCTCTTCACAAGAGACAAGACAGTCCACCTTGGAAACAGAAACCAAAGGCAAAAACCAAGCTACAGTAATTTGGGGAGAAGGGAGAGGAGGAGAAACAGAAGAGGAAGTAATGAGAACTCAAACCTCTGCAACTAAAGAATAGCTCCACCAGAAGGCAGCTGTCTTGCTTACAATAAGTTAAAACATTCTCATTACAGTACTTTTCTTCAAAGAGTATCATCCTTAAAGTTTTTAAAAAGAAGGGAGAAAAAAAAAAAAACAACAACATTTTAAAACAGGCAATATGCAGCTAAGGTCCCACTCGAGAACTAGAACTTAGATCATTCTGAACAGGCACTCACCTGTGTGACCAGCTAGTTCACGGCTGACACGTACATTCCCTTCACGTGTTTTCAAGTTATAAATGGAACAGATGTTATCAAGACCACCACAAGCCACATAATTTCCAGAAGGAGCATATGCACAAGTCATGACCCAAGATGAACGCAGGGGAATAGCATGCACCTGAAACAGATACATTAATGTATTTCATCTGCAAGACAACCAATTCAATAATTTACCATCAGGAAGTTCTTCAGCTGTGTCCCAAGGCATGCATCATCTTTTTGACAAAGGGACAAGAAGAAAACAGTGGGGAAAAAAAGTCTTTGGCTGTTTGAGCCTCAAACTATTTTGAGGGTAACTTGCATATATAGCACATCAGATCAAGTAATGACATAACTAAAACTTCAGATCTGCCTTTCCTGAATCCAGTTTAATCAGCAATTTTAATAAAACCTAAATTATTTCATTTCAGTGCTCTGATTACTATTGGTTTATTATAGGTTCAGGAAACTATTGACTTCCAAGTACAATCAGCAAAATTGCCAATTCCAGGCTTAGATGCTAAGCTATCAATGAACAAGTAAGGAAACGGCTAGTTTCACCACTATTTAAATCCTTCTTTGGAAATCCACTGCAAGCAATCAACCTTCATATTTAGGTAAGTATCTCATGTTTCCTTGTCATTCTGTGCTCACAAAACTTAAATTTAAACATTATTGAAGCTAAACCTGTTGTGTCTTATTAACTCATGGCATTCATCCTTCAATTTGTTCCTAACATCTTTAAGAAAGGGATCATACCCTTATGCATATTGTGAAATTCATGCAATATCAAAAATCTTCATCAATTTTTTAAGCAATAAAGAGTATTGCCTGTTCCTCTGCTGCTACAGTAATCAGCAATCCTGCAGCAATCAGCAGTTAAAAAACAAATGCCCTGCACTAAAACCACAACCAGCTCATTTTTGGAAGTCTTCTACCAAGGAACTAATCAGAATATTCACCTTGAGCCATTTTATTTTATCATTAGAAAAAGATCATATTTATGACAACTGTGTTACTTCCAATGTGTGCTACAACTGCCAAAAGAACATCTGCAGACTATCATTCAAGTATTTTTGCATTAACTGCTTCTGGGTGCTACCTAGTCAATTGTCGTACTGTTTTAACACCAAGTTATTTGCTACCATCTAATTCCAGAAGGTTTGTTTTGATTTGTGGTTGTTGTTTTTTTTTTTAAACTTCTTTTGGGGTGTGGTGGTGGTGGGTTTGGTTTTTTTTTTGTTTTTAACTCAATTGCTATTTCACTGAATCAATACTACCAAGAGGTATGGGGGGAAGGACATTTTTGCAGTGGAAGAGTTCCATTTCGGATTCTAGTAAAGTTTTATCAGTCTAGTAACAACCTCAGATTCCATTCCCCTCAGACAAGAAAGCTGCTCTCTGCCTCTTCATGATGTCAGGGATTAACTAGCATTCATATAAGAATTGAAAATACTAATATGGAAATCATGGTATACAGGGATTATTTTACCATCTTATCTTTCAGTTGTTATAGTAGTTTAGATGACATTTATGTGCGTGCTTGGGTGACAGGAGGAGGATGAAGGCAAAAAAGGGTTTATTTTTATTTTACAAACAGTATTATTACCCTTTACAAAGAAGTTATGGATTCATTAGTTTCACAACTGGGATTCAACAATAATCCCAGCTTTGGGAGTTGCTGCTGCACTTGTTTGTTTCTGCTTCTCTCTCCTCTGTAGCACACTATTTGCTGAAGGGCATTGGCAAAATTATTTTTAAGGCTATGATGAGCTAAGCCAGGAAAATTTATTTGAAATAAAGTCAGTTCCATGCTCCTGCGTACAACAGACTTAAGCAGCTCTGTCAACCTAACTCAAAGGGGCAACATGTGAATTTTGCTAGCCCTGATAACAGTAAGCATAACCAGTAAATACCAATCCCTGTCATATGAAAGTAAAAGTAATCCTGAAGTGCATCATGTGGTTGCAGCCAGAAAGTGATGGCATTACACATATCAGGAATTTCAATGCTTAACTGCAGAGAATAAGTCACTACAGCTATGCTTAAATCTCTTAACTGTTCTGGTGCAACATGCTGATTACTTCTTGCTCTCTGTTGATCAATTTCTCTGCAGTATCAAAACATTCTCTAGAATTAAGTACTTCATTCTTTTCCATTTGTGGTGCACATTTCCATACACAGTGCACTTAAGACACTGCTATATTCTTTCAATGCAAACTTTATTGTTTGGAGAATTCAAAATTTAGTCTTAAGACTATGCAAGTAATGCAGCCAAAATCATGACAGGTAACATTTTCTTCCTATGTATTTACAATTGAATTACATAGCAACATAACAGTTAGCCTTACCTTGTTTGTAGTATAGCTGTCCCAAATTATAAGTTTGCCATCCTGGGAGGCACTAACTAGAAGCCTAGAGAGGAAACAGGAGGTAAATACAATCATTGCAGGAAGACAAGAAGGAACATCTTTGTGATGGCATCTGTCTCCACTATGAGGCCAAGGTACTCGCAACCACTTAAGTACAGTGCGGCATTACCCAATTCCATTATTAGCACTATAAAAATAATTTTGCAAGTAGTCAATTTTAATGGAAAATATTAGGAAAACATGTGATGGAACACCTACACATTAACACATTCTGACTTCAGAAAAACCTGTAGGCATGCAACTAACATCTCAAACTGAGGGAGAAAACTTGCATGGAATCAGTGCTTCTGTGCTCTACACATAGGCTTCAGTTTCATAGAGTTTGGGAATCTACACTATCAACATATTTTTCTTTTTCCTATTTTTAAAACAGGGATTTAAGTTCTAAGACATCAAAAAACCCTGAACAAATATCAGTACTGAAATACAATGGAAACGAAAATGAAACGCAGTAAAGATACCAGTAATGCAAGGTAGAATTAGGAAGATTTTTAATCTAAATCAACACCACCTCAATCCCCCACCCAGCAATCATGTTTGAAACATGATGCACCTAATTCATTGCTCAGAGCTTTCTTACCTGCTTTTAAATGTGTTTAAAGCTAGATTAGGTATACTGACATGAAAAACCCATGTAGCCTCCAACATTTTCTAAGCCATTTTGGATAAAATACTACAATATGGTATTCAAACTTGTTCTGCACATCGTCTTCTGACCATTTCCAAGCTGAACAATACAGTGCAATCATCAATGTACGCCAGTCTCTTTACATTAATTTTTTTTCTCTAGTTTATACTTAAAGCTGTCCTGAAATATTAATGCCAAACAAGAAATTGAATCCCCATCTTTTAAAAAAATCTATATGCCAAAGAGATGCCTGGAGCAATGAATTCTACAGATCTGTGAGAAATTAGTGTCTCTCACAGGCACAGAAAACTCAGGTGCAAAACACTAAAGTTTAACTTAAAGTAACAACTGTGTTTGTTCTGATTTTTAAGCAGTAAGCAATTCAGAAAGTAAAAGTATAGCACATCATGAATTATTTTTCATCTTCATGATGCACACTGTCCTCTTTGTTAAGTACTTGGCTATTTTGTTTTAGAGTAGTTACTGTATGCACAGACACAAGAGTTCATGCAGTTCTTTCAGAAGGCACAGCTTGTTTGCACAAATTTGGTAAGGTAACTTTAACATCAAGTTTCCTTTGAAAATCTCTACTGAGTAGAAAGAGGCTAGCTGTAACTTAGAAACTCCTTAGCTGTAACTTAAAAATTCCTAAGGGGATTTTTTTTTTTTTTTTTAAATCTGTTTCTGCAAGGAAGCAGCAGCATATTCTTTTAACTGAAGTTTGAAAATTTGCTGCCACTAGTGTGCCTTAGAATTCCTGTAATAAAAAAAAAAAAAAAAAAAAAAAGAATTAAAGTAGCTGATAGTAATATCATTTACTTTCTCTCTAACTGAACATCAGTAGTTAACAGGAAGCATTTAAGGAAAAAAGACAACTGATAATGAAGTCTACTCTATCTCCACAGTTCCTCAGAATTCATGTAGTATAGCAACTATATTTTTCAGGCAAGTAGATGAAGACTGGTATTTTGGCACCAAATTTAGATTTGGACGACAGACACATGGACATTAGGAGCAAAAAAGTGACATTAAGTGTTTCCAAATTCTCTTGGTTGCCCAAGTTCTCTTGGAATTAGTGGTTCCAAGTGACAGGAACGGCGGGGGGTGGGGGGAAGAGTCCTGTGCATTCAACTTTCCAAAGAACAGTGAAGCCACGTAATGTGATTTTGTATCACTCGCACCCACCTGGAATCAGTCCCCCAGTGCATTGCATAAATTTTAGCCAAGTGTCCCCGGAGCGTTCTTCTAGTGCGCATTTGAATTCTCCCCACTGGATCAATATTGGCTGTGATCTGAAATAGGAATGGTGTCATACACTGAATTTTTCACTTCATAGTTCCAAAAGTAACACAATTACATTTAAATGAGCATTCCAATGCAGACTGAAGTCCCACATTTTGAATATTGACTTTTTAAAAATTGCTTAATCAAAAGTGTCATCATTTTACGTAGTACGTCTTTATCAAAAGGAAGAAAGCAGTCTATTGCATTTACAAAGACTCTCAAATTCCTTTATTTAGTTTATATCTTCTTTGACTTGTAGGATTTCAGATCTTTGATCTGAGTTTTCTACTCCTGTATAGATAAATGTAGTAGTCTAACTTATTTTTTTTCCAGAAGGGTGGGTGTGGAGAGGTATATCAGGCTTTAAACACATCTCCACTTTTACAAGATGAATTAATAACTCTCAGATCCAAATGGCCTTCCTTTCCAAGTACAGCATTACTAAATTCACAGTATTCCTGATTTAACTTCTTGAAGATAGTAGTCGTCTCTGGAATAACTGAATAGTGAAGAAGTAATCAGTTTAGCTGCCCTTAAACTGTTAATATAAATAAGTTCTCCAGGCTGGAGAGAAGTACCAGTTTAAAAAAAAAAAAAAAAATCAGCACAACACATTTCCAGTACTGTAAGTAGTACACACCACAACAAATCCAAAAGTTTGTAAGTTTATTTTACAGATAATGTCTGCATACTTCTCATGTCTCCATGTTACAAAATTCTTTAGCGATTGCGTTTGAGCAAAGATCTCTGCTTCTTTTCAAAGGCTCTCGAGACAGCTTAGGACTCAGATGGAACAGATAACAATGTTTCCCTGACATAAAACTCCTTTCATGGTGGACATCTCTTGTATTAACTAATACTGAAAGTGGCTTTCCCCCTCCCCCCTTCTTTTTTTCTTTTTCCATACTTTCACCCGGGAAAATACTCATCATTGTGCCTCACAAAATGAGATCACAAGATATGTACACTTAAATAAATATCAGTATTGCCTTTTTTACTTGATATTTTGTGACATTTTAAATTAAATTAATAAACTAACATAAATCACTTCTGTATCAACTATTTTAAATCAGACACACAGGATTAATAGTCAACATTCAAGCAAATAGGTTGAAGTAGGTGACAAGAGTAAACTGATTCATGATATAGCTAGGGAAAAAAGCAAAGGCTTGCCACCTCTTCCAGTGCCATAATAATCTGTTTCAGCCCAAATTCCCACCAGACTTCTAGAAAAACCCCCACCATATCTCCATGAGAGGTACTACAGAGTACAATTTCCCTTTCCCCAAGTTAACGTAGACTGAAGCCATGCCAATAGGATCAAAATGTGACAGTAGAGCAAGATGCAAAGGTATTAGCTCAGATTCAGAAGTGGTTCACATAAGTGCAGCATCATGTGGAAATTAGTAAGTAGGTTAACCTCAGCAGCTCTTACGGTTCAGATTATCACAGTAACACAACTGTATTACTACCATATCCATAGCAAAACACTGGGACTCCCCTGCATTATGTTCCACTGAGCAGTTTGAGATGTGCCCTGAGTCACTTCTTAAAGAAACTACTGCTCAAGGCTACTGCTCTCAGAAAATGGACAAAACATAAACAATGTACTTATTTCTGGAAGAAAGCATCTAAAGGTAAAATCATAATTCGTGTTAAACTCTCAAATGCTTACCTGAGCCAGGGTGGCATCCGCACATGCTTTCCTAGCATCCTGCAACAGAAAAGAAAAAAAAAAAAAAAAAAAAAAGAAAAATCGGAAAAAGTTCTGTACATTTCTTTACACCCTATCTCTTTTGTCAAATTGATCAAGCACCCTCAAAATAAGGTTCAGAAAGCATTTCTGCTTGTCATCCAGAGAGGGCCTATCTTAACTGCAGCATGAACATAACAATGCTGTCTGCTTTCAAAACACATAATGAGATTTAATTTCGAAATTGTCTTCTTTTGAGAGAAAGGTAACATGATTTTCACCACAAAGACAGTCAAGCAGTGGAACTGCTTGTCCAGACAGGCTATGCAGTCTCCAACCTTGGAGGTTTTCAAGACCTAAGTGGACAAAGTCCCGAATAACATTATAGTTGACCTTATTTTAAGCAGGAGGTTGTTTAACTTTGGTTATAGTCTGGCTTAGAAAAACTTCAGTAAACATTCATTTTGATCTAATCCATTTTGTGCGTTATTTGTGTAACTATTATTTTCTAGGCAATATTAAAGACCAAAGAGTAATTTCCTAAAGCAGTTAACATGTGTTTGCCCTTTCTAAATATCCACAATGTTAACTCTGACATTGTGAAAACATTTAACTTCATGCATCATTTCTGTCCACCTCTGTTCTCAAGATGCACAAATGACCGTTCCTCTGTACTGGGGCTTCAAGATCCACTGATACATACTCTGATTTGGTTTTTCAGTTGCTCAGCCTCCTGGCGTAACTGGTCAAGCTCACTCATTTTCCTGTGCTAAAGGCGTGCTTCACTGCCACCTCTGAAACAACCAGAAATCTGAAAGATAGGCGATATTAATGAGAGTTAGTAGAAGTCATAGCTTGAAATTACTAGAGTAGACAAGTCCTTTCAACCATCTCAAACAACACTTGGAAAAAGAAAAAAAAGGCAGATTTGTTTAAAAGTACTGGAATACAGGTGAAAATATTACCCTGAAATCTCTTCAGAATAAGGTATTACCATGCACAAACATGCTTAGCTTTTTTCCAGCCACAGTAAATAAAATAGAATTTTCCCTTCCTCCAGGTCTCTTTTTTACGTTTTTTTAAAATAAGCATTTTTCTGATTCAGTTTTATACAAATTCAAATTTCCCAGCAGATAACACTAATGTTAGACAGGAAAGTCCGAACTTCTCTGTGGGTCTTAAAAACACAGTAAGGGATCCTCCTATCAAAAACCAAACACCTTAAGTACTTACAGACTGACACAAACACTTGCAAAATGCTGTAAAAAGACCTACTATGAACACTATCTGTAACACAGCAGTTATGAGAAAGGCTGTTCTGATATCTGGATAAAAGGTGATCACTCACAAATGTTCAGGTTTTTACTTGTTAATTGCTAAAATGTCTCCCTGCGATTTCCAGAATGGATTCTAACATTAACATGTTCGCAGAATAAAATTACTATTTTTGAACATTAGGTTGAGGGCAGGAGTTTGAGAAACCACTGCCAACAGACATTTTCCCCCTCTGAGACTATTTTCCTAGCATCAACAAGCACCCAATTACTAACATATATCCCTCTCTCTGCTGTACTCTGTAGCCAGCAAGATAGAGGCTGAGTAAAACATAACTATCACTGAAAACCCTCAACTATTGCCTGTAGAATTCCTCAACTATTGGACTGTTTTCCAATAAGCATACAGGCATTTTCCATTAAACATACGACTTATCTTTAAAAGTCACTGTTCCAGAAAGATATTGTTGGTATTTTCATTAGCATTCCATACCTAAAACTCAGCTGCTCTTAGACTTTTTGTTGTAAAATCTCCGCAGCTTGATACCAGTATAAGATGCTGAAGAAAAGTGCTGATCAAGTTTGTCTTTTCTTGCACAACAAGATAATTGGTTTAATTTTCAAATGGTACATACATAGAACACCTGGAGTTTATAAACAAACACTAGTGGTGTGGTTTCAGAACATTTTATTAGCCATACAGTAGAATTGACGCTCTATTATTAAAGCAAATGCTTTGCTAGCAGCTTTACATATTATTCTGTTAAGATTTAATCAGCTTATTTATCTTTGCAAGCATGCAGGTTTTGGTTTTTTCCCTAAAGTCCTTTCCAAGGAGAAAGATGAGGATAACTTCCAAATTTTTATCCAGTCAGAGTAACAGAGAACATATGGTGAAGGCAAATTATAGTAGTAGAGCAAACATCACTGTCCTGAGCAAAGAGGTTTCAAAAGAGTTATTAAGACTTGAACATTCCCTAAATATTGCTATCCCACATAACCAGACTTATCTCGGAGCTCTCTTCATAGTAGCTAGTATTCCAAACCAAGGACCTCAAGGAACAGGTATCAGATCTTGTCATACCATCATTTACAAATTTATAGTCTTCTCTGAAACCCAAAATATTTTAGAAAAGGAATTTTAGTTAGCCACTCTCTCAAAGCCTCCATTCGCACAGCTTCAAAGCCCTTTCACTTTATTGTGAAACTAGGTCTCTTCTTTCTCTCTTCTGGTTCCAGGGTCATCTTTAAGCCCCGTTAAGATTGCTTGTTCAGCTTAGTTCAAAATCCAGTTAAGACAAAACCCATTTAGAGTGTTTATTATCCTATACCCATCATCTTTTCTTTTGAATGTTCTTTTGTTTCTCAAGATATTTTGTTCTTTCTACATTTAAGACAAAACACTCTGTGGTTGGGGGTCTCTACAGTTTTTAGCATGCAGTCATCACTGCTCCTGCGTAGTTCACACGCAGTGCGTAATAGCATGCACTACTCTTGACATAAAGGAAACAAGAAACTCTAAAGACTGTTCTTAAGAATAAACTGCAAATTTTCACATCTTTTAGCTTTTTGATATCCAGTTCTATTTCTGCCATTCTCTAAGTTAATATATAAGCCCATTTCCCACTAAGCAAATATCAACCTCTCCAGGCAGAGTACAAAGAATTTAGAGATGGTATCATTCCTATTTCAGAGAAAGAAATCACGATCCAAAACTTAAGCATTCTGCTCAAGGTCACAGCAACTCAACAGCAGGATTAAGATAAAGATTTAGGATACCATAATTCCAGTTGCAGAGTTACAGGTAACTACATTGAAAATTTACATGCAGTTCTATTTAAAAATATAATAGGATGAATAATCTTATGTCAGTCAAAGCAGATACATTCTCCTGTAACATACAGTTTAAAATAGTTCCAATTTATTTCTGTCAGAATTTGTGCACTATGCAATAGAATTTTCTTGCATTTAAATGAAACAAAACTTCTTTGTATGGAACAGCAAGAGGCCTGAGGACATGAACACTAATCCTAGGAAAAAAGTCATACTGAGAAAGCTCATTTCACAGAAACTAAACCCTGTAGCTTCATTCTGGATTATTTGCATACACTGAGTTTAAAACAAATTGTACAAGGTTATTTCATGCTTGTGCCTTATTGCTTAATATAGCATGCACTGAAGGGTACCATCGCAAGTGACAAAGCCAGATGGAGCAGCCCAGTTGTGCTAAGTGTCTTCTGCAGTAACACAGGAGCAGCAACTTTGATACAGCCATAAAAGAAGCTGAAAGGACGTAAATCACATGGCCCGGCTGACGGGATATCATAGCTTAATGAGCACATACACATCCCTCTTCACACAAATAAAGTCTCCATTACAGTTTGAAAGGCCTAGCACAGTAACTCTATGTATACTTTTGTTACAGAAGAAACTCTCACATCAAATTCAAGACAGTACTCTGCCTCGGCACTTTGTCTCCATTCTCTTCCAAGTCTCACTTTACGTAGGGCAGAACAACCCAAACTCCTTCACAATCTGTAAGAATTAACTAAACACACTAACGGAACCCAACCTTCAGAGTAATTTCATAAATGCATTTTATCATACAGTTAGACATGCATATACATAACGTGCCCTACCTACTGTGCAGCTAAGCTCCTCAAATGTTTTATTTGTGAATTCCACATCAAGACAGTCACTCACTGATGTTTTAAGAAAAGCTTCCTTTTAATGAACAACTTCAAAATGCTTTACCAACACTACAGACACCTTTACACCTACATGCAAGATACCATCTCCCTTATCACAGGTAGCAAGGAAATTAACTATTCTTAAAGCAGCTTCTACGGATCTTGACCTTCAGTCACTTGATTAAGCAGGGCTCATTTCAATATTCGATGCATGACAATTAGTAGCTGAATGCATACAACCCTTGATGTACTTTCCATCTGTAACATCATATATCCATATGACAAGTTCCTATCTTGAAGTTAGATACACTTTTAGAGTTACAAGTTAATCCTGATGCATTCCAAGCAACTCCAAACTCTGAACTGCATTTCTGACAGCATCCATAGGAATTGTTTAAACCAGATTTCCACATTCCCTTTGTAGTCTTTGTTGTTTCAACATCAACAGGAAGTTCTAATTCCTGCCAACATGACTGAAGTCACTAACACTCAGGAAAAGAAAATCCTAATGAAGCCAAGGGCATTAAAATGTAGGAGTTCTCTGAAGCAGTCTAAAATTTATGGGACAACCAGCCAACCAACTTAGTGCAAAAGAAATAGAGGAATAGCCAGATCTTAGGCAATTAAATTTATGACTGAAATATGAGATCCATGAGGGGAAAAAAGGTTCCATCCTCCTGGGTACTTTTCAACTATACTGTACGCCATCAGCAGAGCTTACGAGTATCTAACATTTCTTACTAGTATCTAGCATTAAAAAAAATCTAAAATAAATCTTTACAAGAGCGAGAACAAAAGGTAAGGTCAGGAAAACGTATGGGAAAACAAATATTTTTATCTATTCTCATTCTTGATACATGGGAATTTTTTATACAGATTTATTTGTATTACAGATACAGAAGTAACAAGCAGGGACTGTTCAATACATGATCTATGCTCATTGCAAACTAGCACAATTGAATATCGTGAAATAATATATTTTTGTTTCTTGGTATGTTTTAAAGGCATTTAATCCCATTTCAAAAGGAGGTTTCCAGGAGAAACTGTAAGCTTGATAGGGATGATGCTTCTATTTCTGGGGTTTTGAAAGAAGTTACTAAATTTCTAAATCAAGTAAACTTCACGTAAAAAGTCATTACAAGTTCCACACTTCCTTTTTTCCAAATTCCCACCATAGCTGTGAAGAAATAGGTAGCTGCCAAATTCATACTTACCTCTGTTTCTTTTGAATATGTTACTTGAAGGCAGGCTTCTCAAGAATAACACATTCACTTTGTTGAACTCACTCAAGACCTTTCCAGAGGCTGAAGTGCTTAAGTGTCTCTGCTCTAAGCCTAATTCCCCCTAATCTTGTTGACAAGTATACTTTGTAGATAATTCTCTTCTTGCTAGGGATGACAATATGTGTACTTGCAAGGTAGTTTACTATTCTTCACTACACCAAATGACCCAAGTCTCTAATCTCTTCTTACAAGTTACCCATAGAAAAGTCACTTTGTTCCTCTGTTTCCCATATAGGAAAATCAAGTACTGACTTAACCTAATTTGTTACTTTCCATATATGATAAAACAATTGAACTATGTCAAAAGGATTTATCATGTCACTCATCTCAAAGTAACAACTTCTGGGTTTGTTTTTCTCTAAGCTACATAAGCTATAGTCCTATGTAAGAGGAAAGTTACACACGTTCAGGCAGTCAGTTCTATATTGAATGACTCTGCACAGAATCTCCGACCTGAATAGAAAGCCTTACGAATCTATAAAACTTCCACATACTTCCTGCAAATGGAGATATACTTAGGGTCCTCGTATAATAATTCTGATTTAAAGGTAAAGCTCACTACTTAGAAAACAGTGACAGAACAATTCAAAGGCTAATAAAGAACTCAAATTCACTCATTTTGCTGTTACAACTTTAATGTCCTTTCCAGAGCTCAAGCTGTTTATCCAATTAAGTTCAGTTACTAAAACCAAGGCATCATTAATACCATCACATTTGTATGCAGACTGATGCTTGCCTACATTATAAGAGAAATGGGAAGAGTTGAATACAACTCATCCAAACATACATCCTTGGGTTAAATAAGATCCCTCTCTAAAACTACCCGGTAACAACAATGAGGCAACGCTTACTACACACTTTGTTATTAATTTTCTCACATCATTCCCATAAAAGGGAATAAATAAGGATGGACCCTTCCATCCTCTCCTAAATAGCCTGTCCTGTGAATAATCTCTACAGATTAAAAGAGAACACAGATTTGAAATCACAGCTATCATTAAGTCAAAGATTTAGAACTTCTGTCCCTTGATGGCCAAACTTCGTTTGCCACATGGTATTTTTACTACACATTACAACTACCAGGAAGTAAAGTAATCCCACCAAGCCATTGTTGATGCAAAGTCTGGTAACACGGAGCGTTTAAAGTGATATTGTTAGAGTATTACCCTAGCACAGTAATTTCATAAGAAGGTTAGCCAAATCACCCTTCTCCCAAATGAACAGGCTGTCTGATATTTGTTCCCACAACATCTTTCCTGTTAATAGGCATCACTCCAATATATATGAAAGTCAGAAGAAAAGCAAAACACGTAATTTGCAAAAACAGAGCCAAAACTTTACAGCCTTAATAATGAGTTCATGTTATGCCTACCAGGCAGTCTCATAGCAGGTCATCTGATTAAATGAAGCTGTGCTAATCTATTAGATACCATAAATCCTATTAGCAACATGCACAGCAGCTTGTACATTTTCACAATGACAAAGGAATTATACACAACCCACTGTTAGTTCCAACATTTTGACATCATATTGGCTGTGAAAAGCTATGGGGTTTTTTGTTATTTGGAAGTATGTATTGATTCCTATTGGACTTCTATTCAATAGAAAACACAGTAAGACAGATAAGAATTGCTTGTGGAACAAATCTGAGGTGTTCTCTTTCCCATTTACAGGATCCAAAATAGAAGACAAAAAAATTCAGGGGTGCCTCCTGAACCTGAAGTACACAGATCTCCAAAACACTGATCACCAGAAAAAGAGTATAGATAATTTTAGAAGTTAGAAATCATAGAAAAGGTATACAGGAACACAACATAAGAAATGCATAGAATCACACAAGCTTCTGTGATACAAACTTTATTTGAAGGGGAAAAGCCCTGTAGGACATGCACTGTATAGCTCAAATACACTGGCTTAGTACCCAGCACTGGTTAAAACAAAAGGTTATACAGAAGATATCTACACAACACATGGCTAACTAGTAGTGTTCCTCACATGCTTCACAAGAGGTAGAAACATTTGAAGTTATAGTCTGGAAGGTAATAAAGATTTTGCTGTTCCAAGAATATTAATAGTAATTATGATTATACAGAATATAAACTCTGAAACTTTTAGGTTCTGTTTAAATAATACTGACACATTGAAAAGAACATTCTGACAAGAGCCACTTTGCTCAAAAGAAATTGGCCTTCTTTTGTCAAACATTGTGGATAAGTAATTTTTCATTCATGAGACAGTAACTGTTCTCATCATTTTATTTATTACAGTTCCCTGCCCCACTGAGATGAAACAGTTTCATCTATGGTCTCCCTCTGCTTTGCCAGTTCCTTTTCTGAAAGAAGGCAGGCACTAACATCTATTATTTAGCAGGTTTCCTGGCCATTTTCAAATCCTTCCTGTTGACATAAGAATACACATGCTAAAGTAAAAACAGGTACTTTAGGCTTGCACAGATTAATAGCTAAAAACCTGAAGTTACCCTCTTTTTAAAAGATAGTATGAGTTTCTCAAGCACTAGAAAAAAGAAATTACCTTATTTGTCTACTTACATTTTCTCTCACTACAGTAGAAAGCCAACTTCTGCTGTCAAACATGTAAATTCTGAAAAAAAACCACAACAGAACAAAACAGAATTAGTACAATTATCAAGAAATAACACCAATTTCTTAACAAATCTAGTAGAAGTGAAAAATACTGTTAAAGCACAGATTATTTTGTGTTTGCTGTCTTAAACAGCCAGCTTGTCTTCATGAAGGAAATGGGCATTGCTTTAATAATACAAACATAACCAAAAGACTTGCTCATGTCAAGAAGCTTGTAACATTCTCTATCCAAGAAGACTCTTGCAATCCTCAGATCATTAATTCTCCTTCCCTAGTGATGCAGAAGTCCATACTACTAGAGAACTTAGGATTGTAACAAAACATTGTCTCACTCATACAAGACTAATTTCCACTGCGCTACATAGTGCCCCCCCTCCAAAAGAATCTACATTTTCGAAGTATTGAAATTATTTCTGCTCAATACTGTTCCTGAGGTATGCTTGCTTTCTAAACACAGTTAAATATCAAGATATCTATTTTATGAAAAGAAGTTACATAAACCTCCTACTAATGAGTTCAAGTGAGAGTACAACACTTCTGGAAGAGTTACACCTTCTAATCACTAAAGAGAATAAAAAGTAAAAAAAGTAAAAATTGACACATTAAGTAACTCACACACTTGCAGACTGGAAGATTGAAGCGATTTAACATACAAATTGGCTTTGTAGGAAGGTGAAAAAAATTCTTATAAGGAATTTCAGAACAATTTTTTCCTCTGGCAGCACAAAGTAATAATTATAGTTCACCCCAAGATTTGAAACACTGACAACCACTTATACATTCAAAACATCTGCAATCTGTCTCTATCACGCAGCAAGACAAGGGCTATGGGTGATGTCAATGGACACTCGAGTGTACATCTTCAAAGCCACTGCATCAGGACAGTGAGAGATTATTCTAAGCACAAAGCAAGAATGTACTGAAGCAAAATAATCTTAAATCAGAAAGCCAGTCTACAACTTTATATACTTTAAACTGAAATGCTTACATGTAATGCATCTTTCTGATTTTACAGTTCACTATTAGCTGGAAAATTTACAAACCACTTCAGTGTCTGGTATGGAGGTTAAGCTACTTAGGATATGGGTCATCCTCATCTAAGCTCATTTATAGATGAACCGTTTAATACCGTGATTATGAAACCATCACAGTGTAAGCAGTTTTGTTACTGCCAGAACAACACACTTTCAGACATAAAACACTAACTCACACGTAGAGGCCAAACTCCACCCACCCAATGACACAAACACATGACACGACCATTTTAAGTTCTGAAAAAATATCAACTATATTCAACTTTCAGAAGTCTTGATAGAAAAAATTGCCCACACTGTAGAGATAATAAAAGCTAACAAAATTCTGAAAGAATTACCTGAAATGTAAACAAGTAAAATTATGCTGGCACACTAATAGCACACAGAATACACAATAGCAAAGGCCAAAACACACACCATTATTGTCCTGTGCTGCACCCTCATTAATGCAGGAGAGGTGTTGCAGATTTCATATGCCTTCTGCAAAAAAGAAAAACAAAAACAAAACAAAAAAGCTACTTTAACCAGCCTGCAAGAAGAGTAAGGAAGCATAACAGCAAACTTTTCTGCAAAGTTTAGGTTATTTTTCAAACCAGGTTAAGTTTTCAGTTGGGTATGCTGAAAGCATCCTGTGATGCCTGCAGAATGCAATTCTGGCAGCAGATATTTTCAATTCTACATTAGAGACAGAGCTCATTTAAGAATAAAAGTAGACAAGCTACTTGTGGAAGAAAAATCTGCATTGCCACAAGCTTCCATTTTTAGCAAAAAAGTAGCCTGGTAAAAGCAACATGAAAATTACAGGCCAACTCATTCACTGCACCACAGTACTGGTTCAGCAAAGAAAAAGTCATTGTAACAGGCTTCATACACTCTCCCTTAATCAGCCCTTATAACCCTGCTTAGCTGAGAGCTTCAGGTTCTCAACATCAAGAACTGGGGTTTCTAAAGCAGGAGAGAACAAAAAGTACCACAGAATACTTTAAGCATGGTTCAAGTGGTTAAACCATTATACCAAAGCACCTGGAGGCCAGCCAGCCCTACACACTGTTAGCGTACCCAGCGTCCCCATCTTCGCACAGACTCCTGCTCCAAGTAAAGCAACACAGCCGTTTGGACTAAATAGAGTAACTCCAGAAGGCAAAAGCATCATCATTTCTGGGTACAGCTTCCCTACTACAGGTACTCACTAACTGCTGTCAGACTAATACTTTTTTTTCCCCCCTTTAAAGATACTGAAGTAGTTATACTGAGGTGACAACCCAGCCTAAAAATTTCTCAACTCCAACATCCACCAGAATACAAGTCTTCACATGAAGAAGACTCTTCTGGAGAAGAGAATACAACTTTTTTCATGAGGTTGGGGAAAGCAGGGAAGAAAAGGGACTTTGAAGACTAGAGAAAGCATTTAGAAGTATTCTACTTTATCAGAGCAAATCCGAACAACCCTCCCAAATCAAGGAACTTCTTCAGAAGATTAAATGCATTCACCGTAGCCCACTCCAAAGCCATTAGCTACATAAATACATTTTTCTTCTTGACCTATGGATTCAATGAGAGACTTAAACCCCAAATATTCTGGATGTTACTTCCACCTGCACACCTTCTTAAGACTGTTTTACACATACATTGACTAGATCCCAAGGTCAGCATTTGAACTGCAGCAAAAGCATTCTAGCTTCTTATAACACACCATCAATTCATACATAAGAGACTTGCCCACCAAGGGTCTGGCTCACCCCTGGAACAAGGTTTGACCAGGCTTCACAAGCAGCTGCCCCTGCTACAGGGACACGAACAGAGCACAGCCAACACCAATTCCTCTTTAGCAGGGAGAGCTCCAGCACAGCTGCAGGAGGGATCCCACCCCAAACCAGTCCCCAAGACAGGCACACCATTTCATGTTTTGGGGGGTCCTGGCTGACTGCAAGCTGAACACGAGCCAACAATGCTACCTCGTGGCAAAGACAGCCAACAGCATCCAGCACTGCATTGGGAAAAGCATTGCCAACAGGTCAAGGGAGGTGGATCCTTCCCCTCTACTCAGCACCGGTGAGGCCGCATTGGAGTACTGTCTCCAGTTCCAGGCATGCCAGTACAAGAGAGACATGGAGCTACTGGCAAGTCCATCGAAGGGCCTTGAAAATGATTAGGGACTGGAACATCTCTCATGAGGAGAGGCCGAGAGACATGTTCAGCCTGAAGAAGGCTCAGAGGGGGATTTTATCAATGTATACAGTCTTGCACATGTATTTTGGTTGGCTTTATCAACATAGTTTAAAACTGATGTCAACCAACACTAGTAAAAACTAGTTTCCATGACCACTACACTATTTGAATCTTAAAAATTTCTTGCATGACACATCTTCCTGCAAGGGTGGCACCTAAGGTTGTTTTACTCAAGGCACTCAACCAGAGATGATTTCACTGGAGGGGGGGGAAACACCCCCCAAAAAAACAAAATCCCACAAAAAAAACCTAAACAAAACAAAACAAAAAAACCACACAACACCCCACCCCAACCTACTAGCAAACATCAGTATTACTATTAAGGTAAAACAATTTCAAATGAAGTTACTTTGCTGCTCTTGTATATCTTCCTTATCAACATGCACCCATCTGAAAGGGATGCATCTTATACCCAGCAAGGACAGCTGTATGTAGGCAGGCAGTTACTAATTTAGCATGCAGACGCTTCTGTTCAGGTACCCACCACTTATCACCACTATAACGTATCAACTACATGGTAGAGATAATGTCTGTGAAACTGGGAATTGCAAGTTAGTTTATTAAAATTATTTCTTATCATCTACATACCTGATTATTATCATAAAACAGTATCTTGATGGCCAAGAGATTACAAAACCTTTCCAAATCACTGCCAACTACATGAAATTCTATTTATGCCACCGGGCAACAGTAATTAGAAGTCTGAAATTTAAAGCTATTCTTCAAGACTATTCTGTATACAAAAAAAGCCAATTTATCCTCAGTTTGATGGCTTGGTCCTAACTATCAACATAAACAGTTCTTTCAAACAGCTGGAAACTTGAAGGACATCTCGAGGAGCACATACACACGCAGATATCAAGAGTTAATTCTAGTTCAGACTTTTCTTGTTCAGTACAGATTTGTATTCCAGAAAGCCTAGTCTTTGCTGTCACCTCCTACGAGAGCAGCTTTGAAGGACAGCCTATAGAAGTATAAAATAATAATTACAAATTCATAAATCTAAATATGCTCAAGTGAATGGATACAACTCCTTCTTATTTATTTAAGGTCTTCTTTCTGGAAATCATCTGCTGCATCTATAATTTCCAAGCAAATAAGCTTTGAAAAGCAAATAATACTTTACTAACAAGTTTGCAAAGCAGATTACCTTAGTAAAGACAATACTAGATTGTACAACTCCTTCGAAAATTTACTGAAAACACTTTTGTAGTCAAAAGCTAGCACGGCTGGACTGTTTCTGTGGGAGGTCTTGGCTGCTTCTTGCATTGAAGAATTGCCAAGCTTCCAGCTGAAGGAGTCGTTGTGCTCAGTAGACATTTTTCCATATATTAGTGTGAAATACACACAAAACAAGCAAATACCAGGTCAGTAAGTGTTCATTCTCATTATACAACAGTTACACTACTTGGTTAAAGAGCTAACAAATTTTCATTTTCAATATAGTGTGCAAGTACAAAATAATAATAATTACACAAGCTAAAACCACCTGTAACTGAATGAACTGATTTCACAAATGCTTCATTGTTGCACATAGCTCAATTGTTGAATTACAGGTCCCATTTTAACTAGGCAGCTTTCTACAAGGGTCACTGATGTTAATACTTCAAGAAATTTTGTGCATAAAACCTGCACAATACCTAGTAACACAAGATTCTAAAAAAGCAGTTTTGTTGTGTGTGCTGTGTCCGAAGACAAGTTGTTCTGGTAAATGAAATCCTTCACCTGTTTCCCGTGCACAAGATTTTAAGAAAAATACATTCAAGCTCCGTTTATGACTTAACAGTATAAAGTTGCTGCCCTATTAGGAGCTATGATCTTTAGGATTACAAGGGACATGTCTTCCCCCCCCTATTTCTAGTAGTTGAAATCTGGAAACGCTTTCCTCCTGAAGAAATTTGTGCACTTTTTCTACTCTGCTTGATGGTATCTGGAAGCCTGCATTAGGAAAAAAAATTCTCATAGCTCCACAGAACACAGCAAAATTGCTCGCTAAAGAATAAAGGTCAGTCTAGGGTCCTTCCAAAGTCCTGGCTACCTTCCTTCATCCTGTAACCTTATTCACACAAAACTGCGCATATAACAGGTAAATCCGGGCATAACAGATGTACATGAAACAGCTTCTGGCCAGTCAACATGGCCTTCCATCAAACTGCTTTCAGCTAAGCAGCGAGGACAGCAGTTGTAGCACTTCAGAATCCCACAAACCAAAAAAAACCTCCAAAACTCCATCTACCATAAATGGCTGGTAGCACTCAGGAAAAAAAAAAAAAGAAAAATTAAAAAATTAAGCTTTTATTTCAGAAAATTCAGAGGAGAAGCTGGATATTAACAAATCTGGAAACCTTGCAAAGCCTAAATTCAGTAAGACAGTTTCACATTCAAAGTCCTAAATTTTAATTACTGACTCAGAGAAACACTGCATTTGTCTTTTCCAAAAGTGTTACAGAATAATTCATCAAAAAAAGTTAACTTCTATGTGCAAATTCCTCAATATGTCAGAAGAATATGTCTTCATGGAAGACAGCATCCCCATGTTGCCAAAATACATTTCCTGATGCTAATCCCATGACCTATATTTAAAAAAAGAAAAAAAATCATACTGATGCATTTAAGCATAAAAACCTGGACTGTAACAGGTCACTTCATTAATCCTTTCTAAATGCATCTGCAAGCTATGTGCATTATTAAAAAAATAAAATAAAATCTTAATTCTAGGTAAAGCAAAGAATTTACATAAAAAATAACTGATTATTTCAAGTTTAACAGATGCCTAAAGCCAAATGCTTAAAATCACGTTTTTAAAAAGAGGAGTCTTAGGAGATCTTTGAAGTAGTTCACAAATATTAGTAACTGTTGCTACTTTAGTGACTCAAGTCAAAATATTTCCTAACTACACCTCTTTTCTGCCTTGCTCTGAAAGAAATTCACATTTAAGAGCTTTCTAACTCTGTCTGATAAGTGGTGGCCATAGGAAGCCAAATTATTTTAAGACCAAAAATTACTGATATTTAGTACGAGTTTTCAACAAACTTTTATTTATTAAGAATGTCAAATGTCAATACTTTAGGTTTTATTCTTTGTTCAAAATTATCTATATCCAATTACTCCTTCCAAAGAGCAACACATCTATCTATAAACTGCATCAATTTTATCAAATTGGCCAGTGATGGTTTTGGCTGTCGTCTTTCCTGATCTTACAATTAAAAAACCCCCCAAAACCCACAGTAAGTCAGGAAAACTTAGAACCTGCTTGTGCATAAATTTCTAGCTACATTTATCAGAAAAGTAAGTTACTGAAAATTGTCACTTCATAAACTATCCCCTTATCCAAAACCAAGCAATTTTGTTGTCACATACTACTAGACATGTCCCTTCGGACTGAAAAACAAAACCCAGGCAGCACTGAAGAATATATTACTATTAATTAACCTACACAGAAATGACTAAGCACTTAATACTAGATGCTTCTATCTGCAGAGCCTTACAGTAACTGAATAGTTGTTTCTTACTTCAACTCTCATCTTTCATTGCTTCAACTCTTTTATCATTAACCCTCCATTTTCACTGGCATTTTCACTTCATCTGTAAGCTGACCAGAATCTCTGGTTACCTAAACAGGGCAGAGCACATGCACAACAACAATGCTAAACACCACTGACACCCGCTGTATTTCTCTTTATTGAGAAATAATGTTATTGCCATGAACAGAGAAGTAGCTACAAAGGTAAGAATATGTAACCAAATATTGATGGATCCAAACACCATCTCAGCAGCACATCCCTAACTATGCATGAGCTGCCGAAACAAAAACGAGGCTAAAAAATTAACAAACCACCTTGCACTAACTACTAGAAACCAAAAGGTTGGAGTTACTTTCTCATGCCCACCCATATGCATCAGCTAGGCTTTGGGCCATTTGTCCAGATATCATTGTTACTTCCAATTTTATTTTTTTTAAATCAGTAATTATGTTATCCCCTCAGAATTGTTAAAGTTACTTTCTGTCATTTTTTGAGGAAATACATTTTTTGACATAAAACCTTTAGCATCAGGAATGCTTAAGAGCTTTGCACAAGAGGAGAAAACCATGCATAGCAGGAACTATCTGGAAAGCTGCTAATAATGAGAACAGTTTCATAGTTTGGATTTAGAAGTGTTAAGGAGGCAGAAAAGGAAAATACCAAAGGTAAAACTATAGTACAAATCAGTCAGATATAGGAAGGCTGCCTGGTGCGTCAAGTGTTATCTGCAATGTTTGCAGAGAAGGTGAACAAAATAATGCAAAAAAACCCCAAATCATCCAGAAACAAAACAAGAAATTCATTATTTCTTCTCCAGGAGACCTAAAGTAATGCCACAGTATCAGGATTATCTTTTCAGAAAATGTGTAATCTCTTATCTAGATCAGCTGAATCTATAGGTGGCAGGTATAGGGCAGTTCAGAATGCAAAGTATAAACAGTACATTTTCTCCCAGAAGCTAGAAATGGAAGCATGGTGGTGTGGGCCCAGTTTACACATCATCCCAGTGTGACAAATCAGTGACAGAATCATAACACAGCAAATGAAAACACATTGCACACCTAAATATGTATACTTGTTTCTTTTTAGTAAAAATTAACATTAGAAACACATTTATTCAGGTATCAAAACAAGTTTGTAATCCACAATTTAAGAACATGTCTATAGTAAGTTGCAAGAATTAAGAAACATAATTCTTGTCAATTCTTACGAAGTTTCCAAAGATTGTTTTTTAAAAGTCACTTTTAGGTATACCAATTTTCTAGTAGGTCTTCAATTCATTTTCTGTAATTGAAGTATGTTCAAGATGTCTTCATGAAGATTGATGTATTTCCCTATGTATTTCCCCATCATGATGTTCTGCTCAAGCTCTCCCCAAATAATTCACAGTAGGTGCTGAGGAAAGCACAGCATGTGACTGGATCATGTTGCACTGAATTCACAAGCAAATGCATGGCTCGATACAAAACCTGGCACAGAGGTAGGTGATCACACCACCTCCTGTTACCAAAATCCTGGAGATTTCAATAAAGTCCATCAGGTGGATCAACTGCCACTGACCGATGGTTAAAGTACGACAGAAGAACAAGTATTTTCCAAAAGCCTGAACAATATTTCTCCCAGCTCTGTTTGCCAACACATCTGTGTTGGCACAATCTTCTCGACCTTGTTAAAAATCACGTATTGTTTCCGACATTACCACTACAGTGACATCAGTAGGTACATTAAGACCTTCACTACAATATTTATTACATTAGAGGAGGAAATGGGCTATGTGATCACTTATTTACAACACAAAAAAAACCCCAGAAACAACAATAGCAAAATTAGACATGAAAAATATTAATAAAAAAATCAGTAAGACTATGTACATGCATAAGCAGTAAAAATTAATAAAAATTCCTATTATTGTATTTTCATAAATTTCAGCTCAACTATGTTATCAACAGAAGCTGATTCATCCATTTCATTCTGCATATGCCTGCTCGTAAAGAGTCAACTGAGTCAAAGGAGAATCAGCTGTTCCTACTTACACTCTTAAAAAAAATACAACTTTCAGAATGCTACATTTATCAATACTACTTTTTTACATCTTTAAAAATCAAACCATTTAAAATTAGAAGAAATAACCAATCAAATCAACACACCCTTATTCTTCAGTTAAGGGAGATATTTATAGATATAAGGTGGTCTTTTATGGACAATTTGGCTTCTGAAAAGCATCCCCCTCCCTCATCCTGCATGTAGACACAGATTTTAATTGAGATACTCACATGTCTCACTGCACTAAGGATCTCACTAATGAAAACCACATTATGTTTCCAGAAGCAGCTAGATACATTTATATTCTGTCAAACCTGACTTGTGCTTTATCATATGGATCAAGCGTTCCACCCATAATACCTTTCATTGTTAGGATCAAATCCTGAAAGGGTACTCCACTAACGTGGTTTCCTCTTTTTGCTGTGACTTAGAACAACTCTGAGAAAGTAAGCAAGCATTACTGTATAAAGCTTTTACACAAACAATCATATTTTAAAAAATCCAATAGAAGCAACAAAGGTACCCTATCTCAGGGACAGGCTGAACAAGACTTGATAACTACTATCGCATCCTGCCTCAACAAAGACACGGTAGTTAAGTACAAAACAGCCTCAGAGATCATCTAAAAGAAAAATACTCATTCTTTACAACTGCTAAAGATCTTATCCAATCTTCAGCTAATTAATAAAAAGAATACATGTATTTCATCGAAATAAGAATTCAGGTGTTCAAACAGCACACTGATCTTCAATAAGAAATTAACAGAGCCCTGTTAGAAAGAAGTTAAGCTACACCATGAAATAACTGCTTTCCAATACCAGTCTGAAGATAAAAAGTATTCTGGTGGCCCTTAAAAATCAACACAACATATTATATGCATATAGTACATAAAAGAATACTCAGTAGAGATTAAAATTGCATGACTTCTCTAATCTTTTTACCCAAAATAGACTGAGCAATACTTTGTTCTCTAGCCCTGCAATCAACATAACCCATCTTTAATCAATGTGCAAGCAATTCCATTATTTTCGATAGCAATGATTTATACACTCTAGTAGCTCATTGATTTCTCCCAGCAATTGCTGTATTTTGATATGCACCGTTGATACAAAGTAAGTTAAGGTACAGAAGAACAGGAACAAGAAAAGCAAGGTTGACAGACTGAAGAGTAACACAGGGGACCCCGAAGGCATTGGACTGAGAAGTGGTGTTTGGGAACAGACAATGCAACAATGCTTAATGCTGATAGAAAAGGTAAACTTCAAGTACAACCCAGGGACAGTTTCACAACAGAAAGCACAAAGGTACAACAGGGAATACTTGCTTCCACCCCTAGACGTTCTTCTTCCCATAATACTGCATTAACCTTCTTAAAACTTGCGGCATTAGCCTTTAAGTAGCAGTTGTATTCCTCTAGATAGTATGCATCTGGTTAGGTGGTCAAAATAAAGAGGGAAATAAAATAAAAAGAAAACAAGTAAAGTACTACTAAGGTTGGAGCCAGAGTGGGAATTAACTAAGACAAAACGGAAAACATCAGAAGACAATTTGATCTATTTTAGGAGAAAGAAATATGTGCAAAGTGAAGTCTAAAATGCGAAGTCTGTTTAATGAAGCCAGCAGCCAGTAAGGTTAGGTGAAATCTGGAGAGTCTTAAGGTTCTGCAGTGTTTTCCTCGATCCTCTGCAGACCCCTTCATACAAGCACTGCTTCGTGGTTTTTTTGAGCCCCTGGACACCATTGTTGTGCAAAATTGTGCGTTTTTGAGGAGAGGGTGGGTTTGAGTTTCTTTTTAAAACAGGAAGCACACTAACTGCAGTAGACAATATATCAACTTGGTCCTGTAAAAATAGAAGGAAAGAGAGCTTTGACAGGCTACTGCCACCTTATATAAAATATCAAGGAATCTGACATCGGAAAACACACAATTATTGTTTCCAACTTCGGCCTCATCTTGCTTTTATAAGTTCCTTCATCTTCTGCAAGAGCTGAGTTGCTCATTAACTAGAACTCAAACTATCACAGTTTTGCAGCACAGTGCACGGTAATAAACTAATTTGCCCATCTTGGTTTCCTTAACACGCTAAGCTGTGAACTGGCAAGGCAGCTGCTGAACAGCAGATGTCTATGCCACCTTTTGAGACAGAGGGCAGCAATAACTTGCTTCCCCAGAGGGAGCCCTTCTGAGTTTAATTCACAACAGCAGGACATGGAACAAAAAAATTACCACAGGATAAATTAGACTGAGAAATCAAAACCAAATTAATTAAATCTTGAATTCTCCATGGTATGTATCCAGGTAAACTGGTAGCCATTGCTAGCTAGGTGATACACCTTAACATCCCATCTTCTCTGAAGAAAACCTGTTCAAATGCTTTATATTTGTTCCCCAGAGTAGGAAACAGAAAGTGGAATTTCCAATGTGTGATTTAGCATGAGTTCCATCTTCTAATATGAGTTAAAGGGAAGAGAGAAGAGTCAGGCTAGAAGCAAACACGAAGATCACGGGGCATCTTCTCACATCTAACAACTTGCCTAAGACTTCCAAAATATTTGGAAGAAGTTCATTATATTTTCAAAGTTTCTGAGTTTATAGTGTTTTTAAGATGTTTTCTCCTTTTCTTCAAGATGTATACTCCATTTGATTACAAGGATACATTTTTATTTTTGAAATCATTACATAATTGAATCCTGGATATCCTGAATTTGTAGTACATCAAATTCAAGGCTAATAAGGGATTTTGAATAATCAGATACCTAAGTACCCCCACCTATGAACTACTGTGCCCAGATATTAAAGCCTCAAATGCAGGCTCTGCACAAGTTCCACCTCCCCCATACATCAGCAACGAATCTTTTTGTAGGACAAACCAAAGTATTTCCTGAAATGCTGAAGCTTCACCTATTGTCTATAAGCACAAGAATAAAAGTAGTAAGTTGAACTAACCAATTTGACTTCACCATCCAACATTTCTATATTTGAGTTTCCATACATGAAAAAACACTTCCCCAATTTCTCAAGCATCTATTAAATACACACAATTGTGTCAAGATTCTAAATCTGTTAAATTGTTCCTGTTCAATATAATTTCATCATCTTTAAGTATGATACAGTCTTTTAACCAAAGTGCTGTATGTTAACTTCTACAGTAAGTTTTCAGGCACTTCATCTGACAACTTGTAGTGAAATCCAGGACTTAGTAACCTGAAACACAATTAAATTGCCATAAGCATCAAATGAAGTGTTCTTGATCTTTGTAGAGGCAATACCTTTGTTAAACAGACAGCAGTGTATCTTCAGTATTTTACCACTTCACAAAGAATGTGCAACAGGAATATCAAACATATGTTCCAAAAAGAGAGCTCTTTAATTAGTACAGTATAATCTCATTTTGAGTACCAGAGGTTTCAGCAGACTACCACATCCACTTCGTTTTTTCTAGACAAACAGAAAAAATTACCACCACCACTCTCCAAACACATTCATTAGGCTATCTGAAGAAAACAGTTTTGGGAACTAAACAGGAAAAATCCAAGAGGACCATCAATGGATTTCTTCTCAGCATCTTGAAGCATGTATAGGCCTGCTTTGTTGAGCACTATTATTTAATTTACTGGAAACAAAACATACACTAAGTTTTGTATTATACAGTTATAAGTCACAGTATTTTATATACTGACACATAAGTTTACTTTTTTTTATTTTGAGATTTGAGCATTGCTATGTTCAACACATATCTTGAACCACTTGGTGTTACCAAGATGTATCAGCTCAACAACTGAAATAAATGTAAATGGAACAGAACATTACATAATGGCAAAGACAGACTTACTACACTAATTTTCACCACAAAGATCTTACCAGAAAACATCAGTATTATGCACATATCAAACTAAGAAATAAGGTTGGGGACTTCTGGTCAATGCTGGTTACGGAGTGAACATTTCTGCCTGGCCTTACGAATGTCACTATTGAAGACAACTCAGCATAACTTTAAAGATCTCTGCATGAACAAAAAAGGCACATTAATACCACCTTCTGTATGCTTTTAACCTTGGAGCTTTGACACATCTCCCCTCTCTCAATTGTCTCGGTAAATCCCTCAAATACCTCCAAAAGTCCAAATGGTTGTACTGAATACAAAGTGTTGAGATTTTGAAAGAGAATATACCAAAGTAGTTCATTTTCTCTAATTCTAGAGGAAAGCCACATTCCCCACCAATTACAAAAGGGCAGCAACACCGCAGGCAGTAGCTTGCAAGACACAACATCTGGACAGACACAAGCATACCACACGGTCTCCAAAAACGTTCCTAAGCTTAACAGCCTGCTCAGAAACCCTCAGCACAAGTCTAGCAAAATATACCCTGTGTTACCACAGATGTCCCAATGATAAAGTCCTTACAGTAAAGCATACACCGTTAATATTGGGCATGTATATTTTATATTTCAGTCTCCATGGAAGTTGAACTGCAATTTTGAAGTGCACAATTAAAAATTCGTCTGTCAGAATAGTGCTTGAAATTTGTTTTGACATTTCTCAAAAATAAAACAAAACCCAGTCAGCTTGTCAAATAACTTCATGGTTTTGCAAATAATTTTAGATAACCTCTATTTATTGACAGATTTCAATAAATCCTGAAAAGTCAGGATGAACACAAAGCACGTGTTACTGAAGAGACTTCTAAGGCGTTTCCCTAAATCTAGCCCAAGATAGACAAGAAGGCCGGAAAAGCCGTAAGAAAATAAAGATGTATAGCATTAAGAGTTCACCTGCAACTGGTAAGCAGAAACTCTTTCTTTCTCACAAAGAAAGAAAATAACTGGCATTGGCTGTTGTAATTAATTAAGCCTACTGTAACACAAGAAAAAAAAAAAAAGCCACAGAAGTAAGGCATTGCTTTCCTGTCAGTGATGTCAACTTTGTGGGTGTTTGCCTTTCTGAAAGTCATATAGAGAAAGCCTTGCAAAATTTCTTATTTAGTCCCCTATAAAACAGTAGAGTTTGATTTTTTTTTAATAAGGACGACCAAAATCACCACTGATACCTGAACTGCTAAAATATTCACAACTACTTTGATAGACAGCATGCAGGAGTTTCCAGAGATAAGTAATTTGTTTTCACTTCCCCCCCCTTTTTCCCCTAGAGGGGAAAGAAAAAAAAAGAAAAAGGCAAGCTGAAAATAGTGACAAAAATCTTTACAGAGTTTTTAATATAGAACTACATTACATAAAGCTACAAAAAATTATCTAATCCATCTAATTACAGATAATTAATATTTTCTTTTTTGGGGAGTGCTGGCAGGCATTACTGCAGTTTTCAAGAAGACATCAAAAATATTCTCATCTGAAAAAAGAATGATAAACATAACTGGCAAAAAAATTTAGGCAAACCTTCCTGTTTCTTAGACCAGTAGAAACACGTAGAAAAAATAATATTCAGCTATCTACAACCCAGTTAATTCTTATAACATATAGAAGGTATTTATTTTCTACACATAACACCTTTAGAAATTGCAGTGATTTGACAGGTTGAAATTCTACTTAAATAAAAATACATTTTTTAAAGAAGCACTTTGATGCAAACTACGTATAGAAATGAACTACATTTCACATTAAAATGGCAACTAGATTTTTTAAACCACTCTTTCTCTTCGTTATCTGCTCCTAATTTTTCCCCTCATCAAGTTCTAAATACTATCTATGAAAAGAATTTGAAGATTTAGCCTAGCTTTACCAACATCAATAACAGAGGTACCTTATATCTTGTCTCCTTTAAGCTCCCTCAGATCACCTTAGTCAGGTCTTCAGCTTCCCTTTCACTTATCCATTATTAGGATTGCAAAACAGAGACAGCACAGGAAGATCAAATTTTAACCCTTTAGTCCCACCAAATAAAAAATTACTATAGCTCTTCTCTTCATAAGTCTGCGGCAAGTGACAACACCACCTCATTTTCAACAATTCTTAAGACAAAAATATTCAGAGAAACTAATTTTAAAACAAGTCTACCAGAGTATTCAAACCACTAAGAAATCTCAGAGATCTTGATATTAACCTACAAATCCTGCTTGCCCACAAGCCAAACAGGGCTCAGACTTGAGCAAGCTTCCAACATTAGTTGGCCCACAGCAGTCGTCTATAGGTACCCTTTCAGCCTACACTGAGTTTGAGATACTGGGATTAACTTGGTCTCCCTTGAAGAAGGGCTATGTTTATTTGAATAACCTTGCATTTATCTTAAGAGTGAAGGCTTGGATAATTACCACGGAATAGCTGGCAGAGGATAACCTATTCATTAATCCAAAGCCAGGTCTTCTGAACATCTGCAGCATCTTCTCAAGCATTCCTATTTTAAAACTGCTATAGTTATTTGTATTGGATTTCAAAAAGACTTAAATCTGGCAACATCTAAACAACTGAAGTATTTGCTTCATAACTGTTTTCTCAAGCACTTATTCGTGTGTCCTGTCAATCCCACCCACCCCTCCTTTGCCACCAAAGAACTAAAGTGACAATAACCAGGTCAACGTGTAACATTTTGTATGGGATTCTTATTTTCCGCCACTTCAAAATTCTGAGAACCAACTGAGTGATCAGGACAGCACCGAAAATCCTGGACCAAATTTAAAGTTATTATTTCTAAGATTCCCTACAAATTACAGTTCCATGATGTCCCCCCAATTTTTTGGGTTTTGCTTAACTATACAAATTATCACATAAGCATCTTATTACAGCATCCCCACTAACACTGAACATAAGATACACATAGCAAGCAACACCATCTTAGCTGTTTCCAGATGGCATACACGAATATTGTCATGTCATTACTCTAGCTGGGTTCACTGGGCAAGGCAAACATTACCCCGTACCTAGAACTCAAGGTTCCAGCTGCTTCCAGACAAGCAGAAATATTTCATTATATTTCAAGAGACTAACAAATCATAACACATTCTATACTACTCTAACAAATGTAATTGACACGGGCATTTAATACAAATGAATATAGTCTTAGAAGGTATTAACTGTAAAGAGTATATTTCAGAAGGTCAGCTGTCAAAAAAAAAAAAAAAAAAAACAAAAAACAAACAAAAAAAACCCCAAACAAACATAAACCAAAAAACAGGCCAACTACATCTGATCTTTATACTCCCCAAAACAGTTTTAAATGTGTATTTTTATTCAAAGGCTAACCATCTCCTTTCCCTCTACTTAGAATTCTTCTAGCGCTTTAATAAAAATGCAGTATTCTGCTTCAAAACCTATTTTGGATTGTCCATATTTTTGTACTAGGAAACCTTCCACAGTAATTTACATTGATTATTTTGGCATCTAAAGTAAAGGTACTGTTCATAGCCAGCTCAAAGCTTTTAAAAACCTCTTAATGTTCTGCTGAACTACCAGTTGGCTCAAGTATCTATGGATTCTGCATATATTTCTGTTTGGTGAAAAACAAATCCATGCACACAAAATCCCCAGCATACTAGACACCCTGTGAAGAAATAATAAATTGAGATACTATGTTAAATAGAAACATAGGGGCTTAGGGGTATTTTTGTTTTTTATCACGACCTTGGCTAATACTAGTTCCAACATTATCAGTGGGGAGAAAAAAAAACATTTTGAATGGGATACATATTCTTTTCATTTTCATTCTGCACTTTGAGCAATCAAGAGACTCCCTTAAAAAATTCCACTTTATCTTCAATAACATGCTTAAGAAACATTTCATTAACACAAGCTAGTTGCTTTCAAGGTTATAGACTTTTTTCTCAACATAACCAGTAAAATACTGTAAAAAAAATTACACAAAATACTGGTATTAACACAGGCATTAGAGACTCCAAAGACAACTCACCTAAGCATAATTCAACCACTTCAAGGCCTGATTTCTCATTTCAACTTGCTAGTAACAAACTAGCGCTAAATGCAATTCTTGAAACAATACGGTATGCCATATGGCTAAAACGGGATATTAAAATTGAGAATATCAATTACCAATCCACTAATGCTGAGAGCCAAAATCCATGGACAGTAAGAATTTAATCCAATTCACTGACTAAAACATGAGCTGAGCCCGACATACAGAAGACAAATCTACTGCTGGTTTCAGGGAAAGCAAGCAAGTCCAATTTTTTATTGCAGTAACTACAGAATTACCTAAATGTAACACTTCCTTAAGGTTCCTAACTGCAGCAATAGGCATCACAAGAATCTGCAAAAGCAACACAAGTTTCATGTGAATTGGCATCTTGTTTCACACCGATTGAGAAATCATAACTAAGTAACTATGAAGGAAGAAACAGTTATAGTTGTTTTCCACATGACCAAGTTGAACCTCCAAAGCACCAGGAAGTTATTACACACTGTAGCCAACATAATCTTGCTTAATTTCAGGAAAAGGCATCCTGCGAACATAAAAGATATATATTTCTACTACAATTAAAGGATCTTGAAAACAATTGTAATAATTAAAAATTTTCCTTATTTTAGTTTAACTGTTCTAGGTTGAAAATTTTTAATAGCTGTAAAGTGTTTATTCTGGGATGACAATAATACTATACAAAATTCTACACACTTCCTAATTATACAAAACTTTATTGGTTACTTACACAAGAGGAATTCTCATTAAGTCTAAATATAACATTTTTAGATTTCCATGAAGTATGGAGGTGGTTTAAAAACTGTTCTACTGGGATTTACTGTGGAATTCTACCTTTACACGTAGTTGTCAAAGATTTCAGGGTGGGATGCTTGCTACATACTGACCTAGCAACCGCAAGGACTAAACGAGGATAAATGCCATTTATCTTACTCAATACAGAATCCCATTTCACCCTACCACTTTCTGAAAGGCCAAGGTAGTCGCACCAAAAAACCTGCACAATTAGTTTCAAGTTCAATAGCACATTGAAAGTACCATCATAATGGAACTAACAATTTATTGGACAAGTATTCTTGATTAAAAAATTGTTCTTGATATACTGGAGCATTCAGCTAATTTCAGGTTGGGGTTTTTTGTTTAAAAAAGCGAAACAAAAAACCAACAACAAAAAAACCCCCAAAAGAACGCATGCCTCAACTGCAAATTAGCTCTTCTGCTTCCTAGCTTCCTTTTGTATGAACTACAGCTGGGCTATTACAGTAAACTAACAAACAACTGATTATATATTAAGTCATAGATAAACAGTACTAAAAAGGTTGATATTACCAAAGGTTTGGAGGTCATTTGAATACAGGAGACATAACAAGCATTTCTTATTTTTCTTGTTGGGTAGGGTATTATTTTAAGCCTGAGTTCAGTATATCAAATATTAACCAAGCTATTTTATTTAGGCTACCAAAGTTAGGAAGCTTGGCACTACAGTGAAATATCATAAAAGTTACAAACTGAAAGTCCATTTTACTTAAAAGATACTAAAAAACACACATAAAAGGCTTTAGAAATTTGTAATGTCATTTTAAAATACAATAATTCACAGACACAGAACTGTTTTATTAATATCCCCAAAACCTTTCTTTTTCTTTCCCATAAAAAGAACAGTTGCCTAGAGTATGAGAAAAATTCCAGGTCAACAGCAGTTTTAAAAGCCTCCACAAATTGTTAGCATTCTGAAACAGATGGGAGACTCGTTTGTATTACAGAAAGATAACTGTCTGCACTGGGTCTGATGATTACCTGGCTAGTAGAGAACCAGCAACAGTACACAGCCCCAGCAGAGTCTTTGTATACCTGTGCTCTAGGTTTAAAATACTGTGTTTCAGCAACAGGCTTAATAAAAGCCAAGAACATTTTGATGGTATTAAGCAGGCACTGCAAGGTAAAAAAGAAAATTATGTCACACCTTTATCCAGTAAGAGCCTACGTGAACATTTCAATAAAACTATTTACTCCTCCCACCTAGTTCCTATCTGGAGGAGCTCACAAAAATTAAGAAAAAAAACCCCACAGATTTCTTGAAACGATCTTCCAAATGCTCCTCCTACCTCCACCCCAAAAAATAAGAAATCAAAGAGAACGAGAAAGTAAATCTAAAATACAATTACGAAATAAGATCTAGTTTGGCAAAGCTGTGGTGAGGAGGAGTTGAAAAATGAGAGCTGCCTTGCTGCAAACGCCATCTTGTTGCAGTTATTGGGCCCAGGCACAGAAAGATCCATTCATTCACAGCAAAAAAGAAAATCAAACACACACCCTGCCTAATCTGCAGCCACCAAAACAACTACACTATTATCACCCCTTCTCTTTCTCCTCTCCTAAAGCACACAAGGGGAAAAAATACATTACGCTTAGAACAAATTTAGATCGTAATATAGTATCTTCGTTTTCTCACATGTATTTCACATACACATCGACAGCATTTTGTCTTGATTCACATCCTCGTGTTTAGCAGATCAGCTTAAAATACGGAATAAATCTCTCACGATTAGGTGTGGATATTTTACAGCAGCAAAATGTTTGATTTTTCAGTCTTAAATCACCTCTCCAAGTTGAACCAACTAGTCTGAAAAGCTGTTTCAATAATCGCTTAAGCCTTACATTTACAGTCCTTTCCTCCTATTTTCTGCTGTGGAGACAATACATAATAACGTGGCAGTCGGCATCCCAGAAAGGATGCCTTGTTTAAAATAACGAATCCCAACCATGACTTTGTTGGAGAATAATGAAATATCACATTCGTTAAAATTTCAGTTCATCGTCAGGAATGATAAATTGACATCCTACCACAACCTCTACATCATTCTGATTTTCTTCTGGACAAGATTTTTTTTTTTTTTTTTAATAAAACATCTCTTCTCTTTCATATTTACATACAAGACTTTACACCTCTTAATTTCCTACAAAGCTGTAGAATTAAAAACGCTACACCTTAAATACCCCTTGTATGGATAAAAAAATTTACTGAAATCCTTTCGATAATAAGCTGGGAATTGAAATAGTATTTTAAACAACATTTCCGAGGAGAAAACTCCATTTTTCTATTGTAGCAAACACCCTCCATGATCTTCATTATTGCTGCTACGGGCACACAAAAATATGCAGCACCGTAATACATGGGGGAACAACAAATATGCAGTCTAAATCCATCCTCGGTTCTGATTTTACAGAGAACAAAACCTTCTCTACCCCTCCCTCCCCCGGCATACACAGCATGAACCCAATCTGCGAGCCCTTCACTGGACTGGGGGCTGCTGGAAGCAGTCTTACCCTGTTCGTCTCACCCTCGTCTCCTCTTAATCAGTTTTCCACCATTACAGCAGACACACCATAGCTTTTTCTTGAATCTCTCTCCAAATATTCCCTCTGCCGGCTGGATCGCTCGGGAAACTCGCCTTTTGTATCTTAACGCGTACAAGAAAACACCCCAAACCGTCTAACAGAGACCACTACAGCGTAATTATAATTAAAAATGGAACCCCGCAAGATCCAAGGTCTCCTCCCTTTTCGCCTTAAAGCCTTCAAGAGAATCAGTCCCACCCCCACCTTTTTTTTTTTTTTTTTTTTTTTTCCCCTTCCTCCTCCTCCCCATTGAAAAGACCTCATNTTTTTTCCCTCCTCCTCCTCCAGCTACAAACACACTTCTTTTTTAGGGGAAGCTGGAGCACCGAGGAGGTGGGGAAGCGCGGGGGAGGGGGGCTATTTCCAACCCCGCCATGCTAAGAGGTGGACAAACCATTAGCCGCCCTTCCCTCCTGCGGGGGCCGTGAAGAACGGGTGGGCGAGGAGGAGGGC